>JANHFR010000961.1:199803-216694 GCA_032468015.1 Mimophis mahfalensis | reverse complement strand
TCCAGAGCAGGAGGCAACTGGGTGGGAATAAGTGATGTGAGTTGGCCACGCCCACCCAGTCATACTGGTTATTAAATTATTGGCTCCCGGTATTTTCTATTCTGTGGGAAATGGGTCCAAATGGCTCTTTGAGTGTTTAAGTTTGCAGACCCCTGGGTTAGACCAATGATGTTTGGAGCAGATACATCCTATTGGTGCCAATCCATACAGCAGGGGTGTCAAACATGGAGGGTCACACTGTCACATGATGTATTGCGACTAAAACAGGGTAGGCATGGCCAGTGCATGACGCATCTGGCCTGTGGGCCCTGAGTTTGACACCCCTGCCATAGAGGCTTAAAGAATAAATAGTGTTTTTAAATCAAAACCAGACCTTTAAATTATACCCATAAACCAATCAGTAAACAGTACAGGACCTGCAGAATTGCAGTGCATAATTGATACAAATATATTTGTCATCACCCTTTTAAGTTGAAAAAATGGATACGTTTCTTCTATACTCAAAGAAGTAGTCCAAGATCAGAAGATGTGGAGCGGCTTGGACCATAGAATCACCAAGTCTGACACCACTGAATAGATAACATTATTATTTCTTCCATGTTTTTTTAAACAACAAAAGAGAAAAAGTTAAGATGTCCCTTTCTTGGCTCAGATACAAGCAATAATTAAATATTCACACATTTCATATGAAATTAAAAAATCCACATGATCTTCCCTCAAAATAGAGCAACAAAGATAAAAGGACAGATTATAAAAAAATGTTCTAGCCGAGGTGAAGAAAGCCTATTGATAAGAAATTGTATTGCAATCATAAGAGATTTAAAAACACATACTTGAGATTTTTGTGTCATATGTTTATGCTACAAATTGACATTCTGACAGAATAATAATGTTTCATTCTCATAAGTACCACTTTCATAGTATAATTTCCTTCTAACTGGGGACGCAGAACCTGTTTTATAAAGTGGTTTAAGCTTAAGAACAGCTGAGTTAATCCAAACTAATTGTTTAACTAAGGCTCTGCTGGGGTTTTTTGCATAACAACACAACTCAATTAACTTTACTGTTATTTAATTAGCTAATTAGAAACCAACCATCTTAGAGAACTGCAAGAAAGCCCTGTATTCTGACTGCAAGACTCAGCTGTTAAAACAGCTGCTAAATCTATCAATTCTTAGATTAGTTACACAGCAAGCAGTGCAACATAACCTATAATCTCTCAAGTTTACTGCTTCAGAAGTTTGCTGCTCCACTTTTCTATGTTCAGCCCCAATGACTGATTTTTTTTTTTGCTTGCTCTTGTTGCAAACAATGCACTCTCCAGTCCTTTTTGCAAATGTGGTTTGGGGACTACCAGCACTGCAGACAGCAGTTCCCCAATGCACATCTCCTAGGAACCGGGTGGGGATGAAGAGTCAACCTTGAAACAGTTAAATATTTATTTATTTTATTTTTTAGTCATAAAATTTATTGGCTGCCTTTCTTACTACAGGGTAATTCTGGACAGCTTACCATCATAAAAAATAAACACACACACACATACACACACACACTAAAGGAAATGCTACCATCCAGTTACAGATGTGGGGGCAAGGGCAGGGTAGAGGTGGAATAGGATGTGCTGTTCATCGATCAACCACATCCACTGTGATGACCCCCCATTGGTGCCTAAGCTAATTGGCAAATCCAGTTCTTTAGGCTCTTACAAAAAGTCAGGAGGGTTGGGCCCAACCTCACATCACGGGCTAAGATGCTCCAGAGGGCAGAATCAACTGCAGAGAAGGCCCTCTTCCTGGACCCCACTAGTTGGAATAATTAGGGCAATGGAGCCCGCAGCATGCCTCTCTGCCAGCATGGATGGAATGGGACAATCACAGTGGGATGAGATGGTCCCTAAAGTAACCAGGACACATGCCATTAAGGTCTTTAAAGGTGATACCAACACCTTGAATTGCATCAGGAAGCAGATACTATATCTGCTTACATAGGCCGTATATATAGACTGAATAGTCAGACAAAATTCATATTGTGACTCTGAAAATTAAATAAAGCTTAGCTCCATCTATTTGGGGACTCATTCTACCATATCATTTTGGCTTAGTTCATGTGATATGTCAAGTCATTACTGACTGATAATTGTTGACTTAATTACCCCATTGCTTCCAACTCACATGACAAACTAAACCATATGCCATAAATACAGGTGGAGTTTGCTAAAATGCGTATGGTTCAAAGAGTTTCTCTTAGGGACTCTTATCCAAAAGTCTCACTAAATAGATTGACTTCCAACTCTAGTAATTTTCCTACCCTGTGCAAAGAAAGTTCCTTAACTCATTCAATAGGTATGTTCAGTTCTATCTTTATTAGAAGAAAGTTGGAATAAGGACCTTTTCCACTTGGTCAGTTGGAACTTTACTCCAGACTCTACATGAGCTTGAGTATTAGGCCTCGGTCCACAAAAAGTTCCTTTAACTCCATGATGTACAGTATATGAAATCACTGGGGTTCCAAAAGCTACACTGAAATATGCCATGGTATATTTAAACATGGACTGATTGACTAAGCAAGAACTACCAGGGCTCATACAAGACATTAAGCCAAAACCAAATAAACCACATTTATGGCCAAAAAAATAATAATAATAACGCCAATGTCTGAACTTAGCCCAAAGAGTTTTGGACTATCTGTCTTTGGATTATATAATTATTTTTAAAGATACATCAGGACTTTCAGAAAAATGTTAGCCTTGTTTATGAACCCTGACTAGTTTACCACTGTTGAAGAAAAATAAGTAATTCTGCTATCAGAGTTGAACTTTCTAGTTCTTCAGTTGTTTGAAAAAAATCATGGAAGGATGTTTACAACAATGAAACAAAGTATAAACAGAAACATATCCTAACTAAACTATAATTGTTTCAGAAACGAGTCAGGGAAAAGATCTCTACAACTGTACAAGATCATCTTTCCATATGCTAAGAAATCCACCAGAAATGTGTTAGTATAGAACTGAAAAGCTAAGTGTGTGTGTGTGTGTGTGTGTGTGTGTGTGTCCTGCTGTAGTATTATTTTCAATGTATCAGCTAAAATGTTATTTCTCTGATAATAGGAGTTTTATTTCTCAGTTTCTCTACACCTGTGATGGCAAACCTATGGCCTACGTGCCAGAAGTGGGATGCAGAGCCATCTCTCTGGCATGTCAGCCATCGCCTACTGCTCTTCTGGGTTCTGGAGTACATGTGCCAGCTGGTCTTTGAGGGTGCAGGAGCACTGAAAACTGGAAGAGCAGCTCCCTGGTGCACATGTGCACACTCTGAAGCCTAGCTTATGGTTTCCGGTGCACACATGCATGCTGGCCAGCTGCTCTTCATGCGCCAGAAACTGGAAGACCGGGTGGCCGACATGCATGCATGCATGCACCGGAAAATGGAAGCTCAGCTTCACAGCGCGCACATACATGTCAGGGAGCTGCTCCTCCAGTTTCCAGTGCCCCTACACACATGTGCACGCACTCCCATTTTGACACTCAGTGCCAAAAAGGTTCGCCAGCACTGCTGTACACTGCTCTTCGTTTTTATAAAGAAGTATTTGTTAACCACAGGTTTAAATAAAATCAACATGGAAATCAGTAGTTCATAAACTTCTTGCCATCATACTTCCCTTTAGTACAATCTAATGCCCTGAAAATCAAAACACCAAAATGAATGCAAATCAACAATAAAAATAATACAATGAAACTATAGGAAAGGTCCATTAATTGTAACAATGTACAATGAAAAGTTTCTCATACCTGTCACAATCTCTCTACTCCTCAAGGGAGGTAGAATTCAGTTTTAGAAACCATGAACTAAATACCAAGACATAAAATCATTTATCATAGATGGATGCTCATCAGCTACAGTGGATGACTTAAAAAAAATATTTTTCAAGCATACGCAAGTTCTTGTCTAAGAGTTTCAAACTGGATATTTATGTCTCTAAAGCAACAGGTGTCATTTTCAATTCTAATCTCACTACTATCCAAGCTTGCTATATTTATTGGGGGAAAAAATCTTTTTGCTGACTTTTAGATCATTCAAGCAAATCAGAAATGCTTAGAGGATGCTGGAAGATGAAACCTGTCTCAAATAAATACGTTTTATTGTATTTGATTATAAAAGATTGCTCAGCACAATGCAGAATTGGAACTAGCCAAGGCCTGATGGAAATTGTCTTGGAATTACATACATAGTATCTCGAACAACACAAAAGAAAATTGAGATATAAATTCAATACAATTTTCTCTAAACCTGAGACTAACTTTTACAGAGATTACTCAGTGGCCTTGAGGAATCTTGCTATATAGCTAAAATTACTAACCAAGGTCTGGGACATTCCTTAATTACTGATAGCAGAATTAAAGGACCCTGAGAAAAGAGGTTTGAACTACCCTGGGTTTTTTTTAAATCAACATGAGATTAATAACTATAGAGATCACTGATGGCAAACCTTTTTGGCACTGAGTGCCAAAAATGGGGGGTGCGGGAGTGGGCGTGGCCCCCTGCATGCCGCTTCCTGTTTAGGTGTGCGCCTGTGCACTGCCCACTTTCTTGTTTGGGCTTGGAAGAGCTCACACTATCCCCTCTCCTCCCCCCGTGCATGCGCATGCTCTCCCAAGCCCAAAACACTGAAAAAACCACGTACTTAACTTCACTGTTTGAGGGGTTTTTTGACGTTTTGGGGCTTGGGAGAGCATGCGCAGGTTTGGGGGGAGGGGGGAGAGTGGATAGTTCGCATGCCAGGAAAGATGGCTCCGCACGCCACTTTGGGCACACGTGCCATAGGTTCGCCATCATGGACATATATCATACCAATTCTTGGGTAATTTTAATATATAGCCCAAATGCCAACATATGCCTTAGATGTCAGGATATCAACTGAGGCAAAACATGTGCCAACTTTGATATTCTTCAATAGGACTGATTTAGATTTAATCTTGGGACTGCAAATTATTTGAGTTGTGGAAGAAATCTGTGTGTGTATGTGTATGAGAGAGATATGCAAAGCAGCTGTATCAACTTTTATTTTATTCATTCATTCATTCATTCATTTGTTCAATTTGCATAGCCATTGATCTCACATATGTGACTCTGCAAGGTACCTTCATTTCTATTCTTGCCTGTGCAAAGCTCTGCTTTCAACTGCACACTCTACTGCATATTCCCATAGAAAATCAGCCTGGGAAGCAAAGAGCATGCCACTCTGCAATGATGGGTATGCCCAATTATGTCTTTGTTATATGCCACACATGCACTTCATTACTGAATGACATTAATAATTATATTGGTAGCAACAAATCCTACTGCCTTAGTACCACCTGGCCTAGATTTTAACTTCCTTGGGGACCTCGGCAAGTCAATAAACTACACATTACAAGAGAATGAATGAGTATTGCCTCTGTTTTTTCTTGTCCTACTTTAATTCACACACTATTAGGAGCAGAATAAAAAAAAGGAGGCAGCAAGCTGAGAATCACAAATATGGATGGATATGCTGGAAATTAAACCAATATTTTTAAAAGTTAAGACTACAAGCTTTCGCCCTGTTCTCCCACACACACATACACACACATTAGAATTCTTTTAATCTCATTCGCTTTTGTCCTACTTAGGAACAGCCTCATCAATTTTGTTAAGTTCTTATTAAAAAAAAACCCCTGAACCAACAAAATTCTCGCCCAATGCTAGCAATAGCATGATCTGCAGCTGAACATTTCTGGCACAAGGAATCACTGTTGTATATATGGTGTGTGCTAGTGTTCCCATTCTTATGCTTCTCATCCTGAAACTTCAGTGTCATTCCTTGTACAAACAGCACTTAACAACACAGCAAATTTCAGAAGTGCTCTTTCTAAAACCACCACTTCAGCTTATAGCAAATCAACAGCAGAGTATCCTACATAATTCGTGGGCAGGTGAGTGGGCGAATTGGGTAATTGGTGGGTAGCAAGAGTGATCTGTTAGAAGAGAGACCCTTTCCAGGAAGGCAGAATTACACTGCAATTGTAGTAACACTTTCCTCTATAGAGTGCATGTGGCTGAACTGCAATATTAGCATTTGTCAGATTTTTCAAGTAGACTTAGCTGCTTTTTTCCAGTAAAAAGTGCATGGTAGAGAAAGATGAGTTCTTGACAAACCTACATATACACACAAAATGCAGAGAGATCTATGAATACTAACTATGATACCAAGAAAGTTTGTGGTTGGGTTTTTTTTTTCAATTTTATTTTATTTTATTTTATTTAAAACATCAAACATCAAATGGTGTATCAAACCAGGTTACAAATAATATGTGCTATCATATATCTAATTTTCATTACATTTCCTCTATACGATTAAATCATTCTAAAATTAGTGGTTACATATTCAACATATTCAATATTCTCTATTACCACTTATCATATCGGTTCTCTAGCCAAAAATAAAGTTTTCCAAATTTTATAGTAATCTGTATCCTCCTTCTCTTTAATTGCCAATGTTAACCTATTCATTTCTGCACATTCTAAGATTTTCAGTATTACACTGTCTTCTATAGGTATCGTTCCACTCTTCCAATTTTGTGCAAATACAATCCTCATTGCCATCAAAATGTGAATAATCAAATATGCATCATCTTTACTATATGGTTCAGGTAGTATTCCCAGTAAAAATACTTCTGACTTCACCTAAATATATTGCAATGTCATTGCTTTTCTAACCAATTTGTCAACCAATATTTTTTTGCTTCTACACATGTCCACCACATATGATACTATGAACCTGGCATCTGATGACATTTCCAGCATTTAGCTGATTTATCCTTAGGCATCCTTGCTAGCCTTGATGGGGCCAAGTGCTATCTATAAAACATCTTATACAGATTCTCCTTGTAGGCTGTTGACATTGTAAGTGTGTAGTTTTCCTCCCATAGTCTCTCCCATTTTTTCAACTCTATTGTATATCCAAAAAATTTTGCCCATGCTATCATAGTTTCTTTCACTTGTTTCTCCGGCAGCTTATGTCTTAATAAGTAATCATATAATTTTTTAATCAATCTTTCATCTTTCCCTGTCAATATCCCATCTAGTTCTGTCAACTTATCATAAAATCCATATTGTGTAGCATCTTTCTCATACCTTGACTGCATTTGCAACCGTGGAAACCATGAAATCTTAATTCCCTTTTCCTCCAGCTCCTGTTTCATTTTGAGCTCTCCCTTTTCAGTTAAGATATCTTTGCATCTAAGAATATTTCCAACATCTAGTAAATTTGGGTGTACAAATGCTTCCATTATTGAAAGCCAAACTGGAATTTTCAGATAATGTTGTTCCTTTGTTCTCCTATGTAAGGAATGTAAGCATTCCTTACATAATGCCTCTTAAAATATCCATGACCTTTGCTACCTTCATACCATAAGAATGTATGTCAGCCTGCCTGCAAATCAGGACCTTCTAGGATTAACAATCTTACATTTCTCATTTCAATCCAATCTTTCATCCAAGCTAATCCTGCATCTTGATAATACAATTCCCAATTCAGCAGACCAAACTCTCTTCTAAGCCTTGCATCTTGTAGCATTTTCAAGCTGATTCTTGCTTTTTTCCTTGCAAGATATATTTCAATCCAACTTTATTAAGTTCCACAAAATATTTCTTCTCTAACTTTATCGGAATCATCTGAAACAGATACAACAATTTAGGTAATATATTCATCTTGATTGTAGCTATCCTTCCCATCAGAGATAATTGTAAATGCTTCCATTTTTCCAGATCTGTCTTAATTTGCTGTATTAGCTTATTGTAATTATTCTCCCTGATTGTTCCACATCTTGTGATTAACTGTATCCCTAAATATTTAACTGCTTTACTAAACTGTATCCCTAATTTCTCTGTAAATTCCTTTTTTCTGTTTCTCTATCAGATTTTTCACAATTATTTTAGATTTTTCTCTATTAATTTTCAATCCTTTCAAAGCTTGTGGTTGTTAGTTTCAAAGTCATGTCTGACCCATCACAATCCCATGGACGATGTTCCTCCAGGCCTTCCTGTCCTCTACCATCCCCCAAAGTCCATTTAAGCTCACACTGACTGCTTCAGTGATTCTATCCAGCCATCTCATTCTCTGTTGTCCCGTTCTTCTTTTGCCCTCAATCCCTCCCAGCATTAGCCTCTTCTCCATTGAATCCTTCCTTCTCATTTGGTGGCCAAAGTATTTGAGTTTCATCTTCAGGATCTGGCCTTCTAAAGAGCTGACACAGTTGATCTCTTCTAGGACTGACCAGTTTGATCGCCTTGCAGTCCAGGGAACTTGCAAGAGTCTTCTCCAGCACCATAGTTCAAAGGCCTCAATTCTTTGGTGCTGAGCCTTTCTTATGGTCCAGCTTTCACAACCATACCTTGTAACTGGGAAACCATAGCATTGACTATTCGTGTTAAGTATTTGAATTGTTTCGGCGGGAAATCCCCGCAAGTTCATTGGCTAGTGGACTGGTCCCAATAGTATTTAAAGGGTTGAATTCTCCCAGCCAGTTGCTGGGTCCTAACCATGATTAAAAGAGCTGTTGCGTGAAATCACTCTTGGCTTCCCGAGTCCTCATTCCCACGCCTGATCTCCAGATCTAACAATTTGCACTTTTGTTGGCAGAGTGATGTCTCTGCTTTTTAGTATGCTGTCTAGATTTGTCATAGCTTTCCTCCTGAGGAGCAAGCAAGCAAGAAAGCTACACAGATTTAAATGTGGTCCTGATAAAACCCATGCAGAAAAAAGGGTCCATGTCTTTTGGCATTTTGAAAATTCATCCATGCAGCAAATAGGATTATTGCAACATTTGAACTGTATGTTGGACAACACCCCAAACATTCATGATCACTTACAGTAAATTAAGGACCATATGTTCATCTCCTTCTAAAAAAAACCCCATATGTAATCTTTTCTATCAGTTGAACTGGCATGAAAGAAGATTAAACTTTAGCATGTAAAGTAAAATGTGCTAAAGAGGACTTATTCATATATAGTCAAAACCATGATACTGGCCAAAATCTGTAGACAAACCTCCATATGTGGTATAAAATCCTTGGTAACTAAAGCAAGAATTGTGATTTAATATGTAGCATTATTTAAGTAATCCAATCTCAAAAGCCATTTGATGTCTGTATGAAAAAAAGCCCAGCACTATTTATTTATTTATTTATGTAAAAACCAGCACATTATTTTGTTTTTGTATTATTCATGTTGCATTTTATTGTTATATTGTGAGACACCTATAGTCATTTTGAATCAGGAGGCATCTAAATGAATACATTAAAACTGAACTTCATTTTATTTCCATGGAATAAAATGGATCATTCCATTTTTACTTCTCCCATTTTTTCATTCCTTTAGTAACATTTCCAATAATTGAGAAATATAGATTAAGCTGCATAATCTACAGATACATAAATCAATCCACCTTAAGCTAAATCATGTTTCCTTAAACACATTTTATTGAATAAGCTACTGGTGCCTGGATTCACACAACATGCTAAGGCAAAATAAAAAAAACAAACCATGTAGTATGACATAATGTGTGTATTTAGCTCCATGGAGTTTTGAATTACTTTTAAAGAACTAGCCATTACTTCAAAAATTATTCCATCTTGAATCTTGACTAGCTTACCACTGAAAAGAAAAATGAAAAAGTTCTCTTATGGAGCGAAAGTACCCAGTTTTCCTTTGTTTCTAAGAAAATTAAGGAACTGATGTTTACCTTAACTGATTAATGGTCTTCCCGCTAAAACCTAACATTTCTTAACCTAACAATTAGATGTGGAGCTTTAAAAGAATATGTCATAGAATGGACTGCAAGAAAGCAAGCAATGACAAAAATAGTTTTGCACCATATTTAGCAACTTGCAAGGACAGATTGCCAAAAAAGAAGAAAAGCACAGATCTTTGGCAGTTCTGAAAAGACTTTCAAGCAATCCCAGAGGCAATGTTATACTGGGCTTTAAATGAAAACACTTGCAACACAAGAGCAAAACAGACATTTCCTTTAGTATAAATACCTAATTTTAAGCATGTCTCCATTCCCAGTTCGAATAATATTGAACAGACACAATTTCACCATTTAAGTGGGATTGTGGGAGTGAGTTAATTGTTTATACTTTCTGCCGCAAAACAAGTAGCCAAGTACAGCTGGCACCTCCTGTTTACTAAGCAACCAAGAGCCACCAACCACCTTCAAAATACTGTACTCTTAACTCCAAAGGGACTCTTTAAGTAAGAATTGTCTCTGACAGCCATTTTTTTTTAAAAATCCCCAGTCATACCATCCAACAGATAAAAGCAAAGCTACATACAAAATATTTTGGGATGTGGAAGCACATCAAAGTAAGCCACTAAGCTCTTGGGAGTTTTCTCTGCCTTATGACAAGTATGCTATAATTATTTTTTCAAAAGCAGGAAAATCATTCTTGCTCATTTGATATGTGTGTGCATGTTGGTGTGAAAATGTGCTTGTTTAAGAGCTCAACAAAAGCTGAAGAAAGATGCAGGTACATTAAGTCTGCTTATCAGGAATAGTCCTGGATCAAGTTATATCCCTCCTTTCCAGAATTTCTTATAAACAGGGTTATAATATGTTGAATGCATTTTTATTTCTTTATTTTATTTCTTTATTATTTTTATAATCACCAGTTACTAAAAGGCCTATTTTTACTGTTTCTACTTTTTGGTATTGTCTTCATAAATAAAAAATATAATGGAATTCTTAAAATGGCAACTGTTACATTGGGATTCTATAGAAAATAAGGGAAGTGATCTTGATCAAAATATACAGGAATTGTTACATAGGCAAAAGGGGACAAAGCATTCTTTAAGCTCTGGGAAATGAGATGTTCAGAAGTGGATCAGATTGACACTTTTCTGCTCATTGGTATATGGGGAACTACAGCACAAATTATAATAGTATAGCCAAAATTCTAATTCTATAGCCAATCTCCATAAAAGTAGTTTGAATAAAAGGTCACCTTGGCCACATTCTTGCTAAATCATTCACCATAGAAGCATCTGGAAGCAAGGAACAGTTTTCTTGAAGAAACATGTCACTCACCAACAAATTCACAAATGATGTGTAGATACCACAAGAATTTTCATTGCATTTTCTCCTTCAATCTTTATATTTCTGACACTGTTTTTTAACTGGAATGCATCATCCAGCCCAATCCCATATATCTTCATGTGAGTATTCTCAAGAAGCAGACATGCAATTAAAAAACCCAAAACTTATCACTTTAACATTAGCTTTTCCAGCCTTGAATTCTAGTGCCTATCTCCTGTCTATTTATCTGCTGCAGTTTTTTATGCTTCAAGTTGTCCCACTTCAACTTCAAAGGCTAAAATACTTCTCCAGCCAAGTAGTTTCTTCTCGTCTTTCCAAATTAGGTCCCTCAGAATTAAAGCATGTTTTTCTTCATCTTGAATCAATTTTTAATAGGCAAGGGAAACATGACAAGTGTGATTCCTTGAGAAGAATGTACTTCTTTTGTAAGTATTGAAGATATTTTTAAAAAACAAAAGTAAGATTGGTTCTTTAGACCGGGGTGTCAAACTCGATTTCACTGAGGGCTGCATCGGGGTTCTGTTTTACCTCAGGGGGCCACAGGGGGCATGGCCAGTTTGACATTACTCGTGCAGTGCCTGTGACATTACTCGTGATGGCCCAAGCACTCTGCCAGCAAAAACAGGCCCCTGATCTCGATTTTTGGCTGCGACGGCCTCCTGCAACCCTCTGCCAGTGAAAATGGAGCTCACAAGAGCTGCCCAGAGCCCTTCTGAGCTCCATTTTCTCTGGCAGAGGCACTGCAGGCGGGTCTTTGGTGTCTCCAAAGTGGCCCTATGGGCCAGATCTAAGCACCCCAGGCCTTGAGTTTGACACCTCCACTTTAGACATTCAGTTAGAGGTGCTGAGCTTCTTAATTTACATCACAACAAGCATAATGTTGAAATTTGAGTCTTTCACTCATCTTAGTTATTTTTCTGCAGATGTTTCATTGCCAGCTGGGTAACCAACATTACCAGTGCCTAGAAGAGTCAAGATTGTTTATAAACACAACAATCCCTCTAACACACTATGTATATACTCCACTCTACATCTACTACACTAATAATGCTATGTAGCATGGTAACAAAATGACAGCAGGAAAAAAAGCCAAGCTCAGAGAATACCAAGAACCCTATCATAATATCTATATTGTTTTGCTTGCATTAACATTGTGATTTTCACGGTTTTATTCTAATTGGCTCCATGGACATATTAGATAGAAGTTTCACTACATAAAATGAATCTATGGTGCTAAGATTTCTTATACTTCTAGGTATCAGATCACTATATGGAATTGATTGTATTTCACTACGTTTAAAAAAAATAGAAAGCTTTAACACTTTTCAGTCTATGCTTGGTTCAAAAAGCAATAATGAGAGATGTGGAAATAGGGTGAGTCTCATTTCTTTTCATCTGGCATCTCTAAGTTATAAAAAGCATGAGTCAGAGAACACTTCAAAAGCAAACTGCAGAATAACCAAAAGGCACCATCAAAGGACAAATTACAAGAATATAAAACAACCAACCTAAAATAGACCACTACTGAAAGTAATATTGAGAACCATTCAGTGAAGTCATGAAGCCAAAATGTATATTCAGCATCCCCAATAAAGGACACAGTATTAATCAGATTAATAGGTTAGCAGAATTTTTGTTTGTATAACATTACTTAGTGTCTGGCCAATTACAAGGGAAAGAACAATTAGGTGTCTCCCTAGCAATGGAAAAATGCAGACTAGGCAAAACACAGTATAATAAGAAAAGTCATACTGATTTTAGGACAGCCTGCCATGTCTTTGCTTCACTTCCTGCTGCTTCGCTTACACCAAAACAAAACATACATGAAGCAATGGTTATATGCAGCCATCATGATTCACATTTGCAAAGAATAAAACCGCTTTGAGTCAAGCTGAATTTTAATGAATTCATTTATTCATAGATTACTAAAGGCTAACAAGATGTTGCTACTTGCTTATTAGCCACAAATGATGTACATAGATGATGTTGTTTATTGATTAATGGGAAGAGCAAAGATATTTGAAGTTAGGTCTGCACCAATTATCTTTCATACCTTATTATACTGGGGAAAACAGAAATAATTTCCATTTATATACTCTAGTAAACAAGCGTCTATTTTCAACTTCAGTGACACATGTGACAGAGAGCTTCCTAAAATGCTACAAAGAAAAAAAGTGACATGAATAAGGACTGAAAGGAAGACATCTTAGCATTAAAAAATGCAGAGATTGCATTAGAAAAGTTTAGAATTAGCTGAGATTTACATAAACAACCCCAAGCAATAAGAAAAAAAAATCAATTTAGGGAGACTACAAATTAAAAAGAAAAGCAAGAAGTTTATAAGTCTGTTGCAAAGAGAGAGGAGTGAATTTTTAGCAGGTGATTTCAAGAAGGAAAAAAAAAGCTAAACTTATATTTTACATATGTCTTCCATTGGAGGGCAAACAAAAACATGCCAGGCTAACTTTACCTCTTTTTTTATGATTTACTGCAGGTAGTCTTTGACTAACAACCACAACTGGGACCATAATTTCTAATTGCACTAACAGTAGAAGTAGAAATGCTTTTTTATTGACTTAATAGTAGGAGGAGGAATGCTTGAACATAATTCACTCTAACTTCAGCAAAATATTTCCATGTCCACTTAATAAAATATGAACTACATAATACAACTGGATTAATGTCAGAAACATCACAATGAAAGTAAGGCATACTATATAGCATAAAATATAAAATATAAAATACAATATTAAAACATGCACAATTAAACAGTCTATTCAACGATTTCCAAACTTCCCAGCTTTCAACAGATCCAGCTGCCAGATCCTCCACAGATCCCATCCCATGTTTGTAGCTTTTCATAGGTCCATTCTGCTTTCAAATCCTTCAGGGTTGACCTAAGAAAGCTTTTCCTGAATTTTAATACTTAATGAACTGGCTGTAGGCCATAGAGAGGGACAGTGTGTTGTCTAAATATTGATGATTTGACCCTCTCTCTGCTTCTTCTTCTCTGTGAACAGCAAGCAGGGAACCTGCTAGATGATAGATCTTATGTATCACCTTAAACTGTTAGTTTCATTCAAAGCAACATCTACTTTCCCAGCATGTGCTGATTTGTATCAGACTGGGCAAGCATATTTACCTGCCAAATAGCAAAGAGCTACTGCTGTTGTCTTGAGGACCCTTGGCTTGGTACCCCAGGTGAGCTCATTAATTTCCTGAGGATGTTATTTCTTCCACTGACTTTCAGTTTAGTGTTACCACAGTGCTGCTTGTATGTTAGAGCACTGCAGCACCCTATCTAGAGTGACCCCTAAATATTTACTGGCCCTTAAATATTTAGGACTGTAGCAATGCTTCAATAACGTCCCTTTACATATAATAACTGAGTTTTTGCTAGATTTGGCCTTAACTGGTTATCACAATAATATCAGTCCAGCTCTACTTTTTTTTTTATATTCCCATTTATATCCCGCCCTTCTCCAAGGACTCAGGGCAGCTTACAATGTGCACAGCAACAGCCCTCATTCCATGCATATGCCTACTCATTAGGGCTCTCGTCCTCCCCCCAAGCGGCATTTTACAAAGTCAGCTTATTGCCCCCACAATCTGGATCCTCATTTTACCTACCTCGAAAGGATGGAAAGCTGAGTCAACCTTGAGCTGGTGGGAGTCAAACCTGTACTAATTCCAGGCAGCTGGTAGTACTTAAGGAGGCACATCCCCCTGAACCACCAAGGCTCTTAATATTACTTCATAATAGCTGACAGCCTACATATTAAGCATACAATGGTTAGAGAGCAGGACTGAATGTAGTACCGTAGAGCCTCTATCCTGGAATTTGTGCATGTTCAAAATTTGTATTAATTGCCTGTCTGGATAAAGGGATTGAAGTGTGGATAATCAGATTTGCAGATGACATAAAATTAGGAGGAACAGCTAATATTAAACAAGAACTAGAAAAGTTGAACAGTGGGCTGAAACATACAGGATGAAATTTAAGAAGAGAACTATAAAGTCTTGTAACAGGAGGAAAAAAAATGAAAAGCGCAAGAATAGGATGCAAGAAACCTGCATTTGACAAGCACACGTGAAAAGGACTTGTGATTCCAGGATACCACAAATTCAACATCAATCAACTGCTGATCATGTGGCTGCTGAAAAGACGAATAGTGCTTTGAGATCTAACAACAAAAACATCAAATTTAAATCAATGGAAGGTACTCTCTTTCTTAATTCTGGCATGGTCACGTAGTCCTACTTGGAATAATTTGTCCAGTTCTAGACATTATAGTTTAAAAAGAACGTTGATCAACGGAAACAACTTTAGTCTACTGGGAAGACAAAAACCAAGTCCTATGATGAATGGTTAATGGAACTGGAAGATTGAGGAATATTGTAATAGTGGAATCTAAAGGTTTTCATATAGATGAGACAATTGTCTTGTTTATTCTTTTACCAGACTTCGGGACCAGAACCAATGGGTTGACATTGCAAGGAAGTAAATTTAAGGTTGAAAATGGGAGGAATTTCTTGACAATAAGAACAGTCAAGGATAGAATAAATGTTCTCATGAAGTGGTTGTTTCTCACCACTGAAAATCTTTAAAGGGAGACTGGGTAGTCATTTTTTTTTAAATATTTTAACAGCCTGCACCAAGTAGATACTAACCTAGAATGTTAGAATCTAGAATCAGAGTTAGAACAAGCCTAAAATAACACCTGGGTCCTATATATCTACAGTTCCATTTAACTCTGATTTTATTGATTATCTCTAGAAAGCATGCTAGTTTTGCTTAAATTCTGGCATGTGTTTTTTACTATCAATATGAATAAAACTTTTTAATCTGCATTCAAAAGCAAATTTAAACCAAAATTCCATTATGTTTTTAAAAAGAAAAACCTTTTATTTAATAGTTAATATTTACAAAATGGAAGTCATGAAGTTTATGTAAAATGTATGTGCAACTGAAATGCTTAAATATTCAGCATTAGAAAGCATGCCAAGAGAATACAGACAACAAATGATTTAATACATGAGTATTTTTTTCTCATGATGAGATTTTGATTTATCAGGTTTGATTTTTTTTTTTTTTTTACTAGAATGAGGTATTCAATGTTCAAAATATTAAGGAAGTTTTGTAAAGCCAGTGCTACAGGAACATCAGAGGAAAATAGATGCAGATGCCTTAATTTTGAACCCAAGAACATGTCTAAAATTCCACCTCCAAGACATGATTTTACAGTTGATTTAGAAATGTGAAGGGTGGAAATCCCAGCTGGACAAAGTTTTTCATTTAGTTTATAGAAAACCCAAACAGTTGTCAAAACAGCAGGCATTCTGCATAAGGACTGTAGATATTCAGCAGCTGTCTGAAAAGGATTATCTTGAGTCTGTTAAAGAAATTTACAGTACCCTTAAGCAAAACTTAAGAGAAATTAAATTAAAAAGAAACATTATCTCCCAAATAAGTTGACTCATTTTAACACAGATATGCAATTCTTCCATATAATTGTAATTGGTGAAAATGATGCTTAATTACTTTTCCAATGTCAATAACTAGTCAGCTGTAATATAACTCTCATTATTCCATATACTAAAAAAGAACTAATTTGGTGGTGTGGTTCAGGTACCAGGCTAGCAAAGGGAGATCGTTAGTTCTATGTCTGGAAAAGCTACCTGGGTGACCTTAGGTCAGATTGTCTCTCAGCCTAGAAAGAAAGCAATGGCAAACCACTTCCCAAATATTCTGAAGAAAACTGCATGGATTTGTCTGTC
>JANHFR010000961.1:100123-110806 GCA_032468015.1 Mimophis mahfalensis | reverse complement strand
ATATTAGCTCAGGAATTCTGAGAGTTGAAGTCCACAAGTCTTAAAGCTGCCATGTTTGAAGACCCCTGTTCTAGAGGCCAAGTCCCTTGCTCTAGAAGTTGTAGGTGCTCCATTCCTGGAGGATTTTAAGAAGGGATTGAACAGCCATTTGTATGAAATAGTATAGGGTCTTGTGCTTGAATAGAGAGTTAGACTAGAATACCTCCAAGGTCCTTCCAACTCTGTTTTCTGTTACTCTAAATATATCTTGCCTGATTTAGAACAGAGGGGTTTTTTTCAGCTTAGCTAGAAATTCCTAAATTCTTCTTCTAAATTCATCATTCTAACAGAAGATTTTTATGACATTAAGTGCTTCTGCTAGTAACTGGTTATTTATTTGATTTTTAACAACAATTTTAAAATTTAAAATTGAAAGGAAGATATTTTTGTGTGACATCTAATCTAATGTTACTTTTTACATTCTTACTCAGTTTCAAATAGTTTGCATTTTCTATTTCTTTTTTGCTCCTTTCTTTTCTTTTTTCTTGGTTATACTTTCAAATAACTAAAATAAAACAAAAACAAAAACAAAATAAAATACGTTGCCACTCAGGTGGACTTTATACCTCAGGCCAACAATGGTTCACATCTTGTATGTGAACTTGACCCAGGGGAGTCCTAGAGATTTCATTCTAATTGCATTCTAATATTTAGCAGCAAATCGTATAGCTGAATGTTTTTATGCCTTGAAAATAAATACGGAGGAAGAATTTATTTGATGTATTCATGGGGGGTTTTTTTATTTTAAAAGGCCTAGACAATCAACAGGTTTGAAGAGGCCAGCGTCTCTCATTTTGAAGCTCCAAAATCAGTTGGGGTAAAGCAGAACTTGGGGCTCCCAACTTCTGCTTTACTATCTTTTCTTCTTCTTTTCTCTCTTGAGAATAATATTTTTAGTGTGCTTAGCACCCAAGTTTAGAAAAGCCCTGCCTATTTCCTTTTCCCACTGCTGTGTACACCTACAGGTAGTCCTCGATATATGACCACAAAGTTTATGTTCCTAACTCTCTCACTTAGGAACAGAAATTAAGACCTTTCTTGCCACATTGGGTAAGTGAATCATTGCAGTTTTTAACTTAGTAACACGGTTGTTATGCCAATCTGGCTTCCCCATTGACTTTAATTGTCAGAAAGTTGCAAGATCCCAGAACATTGCAACTGTCATAAATATGAGTCCATGCCAAAGGTCTGGATTTTGATCATGTGGCCATGGGGGATGCCGCAATGGTCATAAGTGTTAAAAACGTAAGTCACTTTTTTCAGTGTCATTGTAACTTCGAATGGTCACTAAATGAACAGGTTGTAAGTCGAAAGCTACCTGTACTGAAGTAGAAATTAAAATTGCAATAAAATTGGTCCTAGGGAAATCTCAGTTTCACAGGGCTTTTCTACAGTGTCATCTGGATCAGGGGTCTGCAACCTTGGCAACTTTAAGACTTGTGGACTTCAACTCTGTCCTGGTCCTATTAGACTTCTCAGTGGCTTTTGATACCATCGACCATGGTATCTTGCTGAGACATCTTGAGGGGTTGGGAGTGGGAGGCACTGTTTTACAGTGGTTCTCCTCCTACCTCTCGGGTCATTCTCAGTCAGTGTTGGTGGGGGGGCAGAGGTCATCCCCGAGGCCCCTCACTTGTGGGGTGCCCCAGGGGTCAGTCCTCTCTCCCCTCCTGTTCAACATCTATATGAAGCCGCTGGATGAGATCATCAGTGGTTTTGAGGTGAGGTATCATCAGTATGCTGATGATACCCAGCTTTTTATCTCCACCCCAAACCAACTCAGTGATGCCCTTGACGTGATGTCCCAGTGCCTGGAAGTGGTGCAGATCTGGATGGGGAAGAACAGGTTTCGACTCAACCCTGCCAAGACCGAGTGGCTGTGGGTACCGGCATCTCAGTCTGTCCATGATATTCCACCTTTGGTTATGGAGGGTTAGGTGTTACCCCCCTAGACAGGCCGCGCAACTTGGGTGTCCTCCTGGATGCATGGCTTACTTTGGAAGATCATTTAGTGGCCATGACCAGGGGGGCATTTGCCCAGGTTTGCCTGGTGCACCAGTTGCACCCCTACCTGGACCAAGATACCCTACACACAGTTACTCATGCACTCGTCACCTCTCATATTGACTACTGTAACACTCTTTACATGGTGCTGCCCTTGAGGACCACTCGGAGGCTTCAGCTGGTGCAGAATGCAGCTGCGCGGGTTGTGATGGGAGTGTCCTGACACTCCCACATTACACCCCTCCTGCGCGAGCTGCGTTGGCTCCCGGTTGCCCTCCAGGTAAGTTTCAAGGTGCTGGTGATCACCTACAAAGCTCTACATGGCTTAGGCTTTGGGTACTTGTGGGAACATCTGCTGCCAGCAACAACTTTCCATCACCCAATGCGTTCCCACAGACAGGGCCTCCTCAGGGTGCTGTCAGCCAGACAATGCCGGCTGGCGACCCCCAGGGGGAGGGCCTTTTCTGTGGGTGCACCCACCCTTTGGAACCAACTGTCCATGGAGCTCTGTATGCCCCCTGACCTCCGCTCCTTCTGTCACGACCTGAAAACACTGCTTTTTCATCAGGCTGGCCTGGACTGATTAGGGTTTTTTAGATGGTTTGTTTTAAATTTTATCTAAATTTAATTGATTAATGGGGTACTGGTTTAATTGCTTTGTAATTTTTCTATTGTGCATTTTATTGTTGTGAGCTGCCCTGAGTCCTTCAGGAGATAGGGCGGCATAAAAATCCCATCAAATAAATAAATAAATAAATAAACTCTCAGAGTTCCTCAGCCAGCTTTGCTGGTTGTTCAAATCTGGGAGCTGAAGTCCACAAATGTTAAAGTTGCCAAGGTTGGAGACCCCTGATCTAGATCTCAGAAGAGACAAGGACTAGTTAACTCCTACTCAGACAGCAGTTTTAGAACTTTTATTTCGATTCCACAAAAATGGAGCTGGTGTGGGCTTAATTAATTGCAGCACAGCAGTTATTCTCATTCTCCTCTTAGCATGTCATGTTAAGCCTCTCCCTACAATCATGATTCACACCCTGGGATTTAATCAAGGACCACTATGTCAATAGATGCGCCCCCACAACACTTAGCAGCTACAAGCAGTCCTTGTCTTATTTAGGGACTGTTTGAAGTTAGAACAGTATAAGAAATAAAGCAGCTTTGCAACCAAGCTTTGCATACACAATCATCACAGTGTCCTGAAATTATATGATTGCCATTTGCATGCTTCCAACAGATAGAGTTAATGGAGAATGCAGAAGTAAAAGACAAAGTCACAGTCAGAAGATGTCTTGCTTAGTGACTGAATGGGAAGTGACATTGTAAGACTGTCAGGGTTGTGTGATTTTCTGCTTAGTGATGGAGTTGTTGCTCCCTATTGTGGTTGCTAAGTGAGGCCTATATGGAATGAAATGCAACCCAACAAATCAGAAAGAGTTTCTCATCACTAACTTATTTGGTGATTATTATTTTTTTCTAGAACTGTTTACTTTCATATTTGTCATTGTTTACTTTTTCCATTCTTGTCGAAACCCGATTTTCAGAAATAAATACCCCCTCCCACTTTTGTATATGAAATTTCTTTCCCTTGAAGAAGTCTAGTTTTATGTGATTTTATTCACTGCTTTACTAAGTTAATATTGAGTATTACCCTTGTGTCCATTTATGAGTGCACTTAAGAAGCTGTTCTAATTGGAGGCCTCCATGGGGTTTCTACTTTAAATCTTCTAGTTTAGGATATGGATTATGACAGATGAAATCGTGTGAAGAATTGTTATGTAATACAATAATGAGACTTTGCAAACTTTGCAACTTGGAACAAGTTGAGCATTCAGGAGATGGCTACGTGTGCTCTGAAAATTCAACAATTGTCAAATTTAAAGGCAAAATGTCCATATTTGTATAGCACCATTTTTTTCTCTTTTTTTTCAAAGGTGAAAGTAAGAGTAACAGACACTCTCCCCATGCCATCCCTCTAAATCAGGGGTGTCAGACTCAAAGCCCATGGGCCGAATCTGGCCCATGGGGATTCTTTAATCTGGCCCATGGGGCTGGCCTAGAAATAGCAAAGTGCCAGCCTGTGGTGCCTCTGGCAGCCAAAATGGGGCAGGGGTGTCATGTGATGCCATGCTGAGCCCCATTTTCAGCCCAGACAGCCTCCGGCAGCACTCAGCTGGCCATGGGGGGGGGGCTGCGCAAGGTCCCCTGTGTCCTGTTTTGGCTGGAAGGGTGCTGCAGGAGGATGTCCAGGCTGAAAATTGGGTATAGGGAGCACACAAGGCCCCCTGTGCCTCATTTTGACCAGCAGGGTGCTGGAGGAAGCCATCCCTGCTGAAAAAAGGGCATGGGGAGCCTCACACTCCCCCCCAACCCCATTTTGGCTGGCTGGGTGCCCCCCCAGCCAGCATGTGGAGAAGAAGCCCTCGAAGAAATCCTTGAAAAAATCCAGGTTGACACCTCTGCTCTAAATGGTTCAAATTATCACCCAATTTGTAATTTCAGGCCACTTTGTGGGGGGGCGGGGGCGGGGTTGAAGGTTAAGGATTGGAATGGGACTAGCATGTTCTGAGACACAGAGTTAACATGAGTACTAGATCTTTATTCAAAAGGTTAGAAATTATCTTCTTAAAACCATCAGCTCAGGCAATCTAAATAACTTGTGGAACAAACTAGACAAGATGACAAAATAATATTTGTCTGCTGGAACTGAATGAAATATTTCACTTGCCTAGCCAGGAAACAACCTGGTTTTTGCAATTATCTTGGAAACTGTCAGTTTTTGGATTCAAGATAGTATGAAGTAAAATGCTGGAAGCCTCCTGAACCATGTCTGTTAAAGGGTTATTTGTCCTGAAATGCACATATGCTGAAAACAAGAACAGCATATGCAATGTCTTACCTTACAAGATAAATTAATTTCACTATCTGTTGAGTGACAGCTATTGCACCAGCTAGCTCTGACAGCATCAAATCAGTCATTAATGTTCAGTCCATAGTCAAGGAGGAGGGGGGCATAATCTTAATAATCTCCATATTTTCTTCATAATCAAATTCTTTGCTCTCTATCCTTTGTTCTCTTCATGAAGTCTATGAAGTCCTCTATTTTACTTAAAATTATTTTACTAAATTTTTTATAAAATTTTACTTATTGAATAAATAAAAAGCAAAATGCTCCAAATAGTCACTTGTTCAAATACTTACAATATTCAAGCACTTACAGTAAAACAGTTCCACCCAACATGCAAATTGGTTCTCCCACAGTGATGGATTTTTGGGTTTTCTTACAATAATAATGTGGCTGCTTCTGGCTTTTTTTTTTTTCTGTACAGCTTTACACATTATGACTCATCTTTTATGACATCCATCTTCAGTTCACAGGAGAGGCAGTGACAGAATATTTCACTAATGGTTATGCCACACTTGAGTTACTGTTTCTCCCTTCATTCATGAAGATAAATGTCACAAGTATAATACACGTCAAACTTATCTTGTTTTATATTGTTTTTCAGCCTAGAAACATAGCTACAAAAAAGGGCCAGTAGATAAAATTTAAAAAAAAAAATCAGTACTGTCTCCTAGAACAGAAGTCTATGCATGTTGTATCATTTCAACGTGAAATAAAGATCTTTAGATTTACAGTAAGAGCATCTCCTGAAGGAAGTGTGGACAGGAAAAGAAATTTAACCAACTCTGGAGATAACTGTGTACATGTGACAGATTCACTGGCAGATAAAGGCATACGTGCATGTGTGGGTTTGTGCGGTGTTATGTCTACGTGCCCAAAGTCATGTTCCAAGACTAGTCAGAGCCACCAGACAAATTCATATATAAAATAATTATCAATGACTAATTCAAATGTATTAGCTTTAAAACACCCTATCTATATATATAAAACAGAGTGTGGGTGGCCGTCTGGCCGACCGACTGACCAGCTGACTGGTGGGCAGGCGGGCGTGGAGCCATAGAGATACTAATCTACAGTTTACAGAAGGCCTTTTGAAACCTTAGGGAGGCAGCTGGCTCCAGGACAACTATACCTGGGCAAACCCGGGTAATCAGCTAGTTTACAATATTAATGTCATACATGTCATACAAACTACTGTCACATGTGGCTACAAACAACTGTATGCATAAATTCATTCCCTCCCTACTTTTCATCAGAAACATACAAAGATACAGAGTGCCAATTGGACCTAGCCAGATCCTTAACCTTTATTGCCAGGCAACCCAACAGATCCTCTGCCTCCCTTATGGCAGTTTCGACTAATCTTGAAGCTCCTAATCTCTGGAGAGCACAATGTCATGCAATCCCCTCAGCTGTCCTTGAAGGCGAGATCACATAATGGAGCTGCTCAGAGGTGGTATTCAGCCACTTCTGACAGGTTCCAGAGAACCAGTAGCAATCATTTTGACTGGTTTGGAGAACCTGCAAATACCACTTCTGATTGGCCAACACCGGAAAATACCAGCTCTGAGTGACCAACAACATAGCCATGCTCACTAAGCCATGCCCACAGAACCAATAGTAAAAAAAAATTGAATCCCACCACTAGAGACACACTGCCCCTGTGATTCTGGGCATTTTCTGGAAGCACCAGTACATGTCCTTCAGTGTCTGTAATACAAAGACACTCATATTACTTCATCTCACCATTATTGCACAATTGGATACTTTCCTGCTGTTTTCAGATACCCGACCCTGCTACAACATATAATGTTGCCAGGTTCTGTGCGGCAGCAATAGAAGATGACCTGTGCCATAAACCAGTTTTACCCTGTTTGTTGTTCTAAAATATTTTGTATTGTGGAAGATCTAGTTTGCTCCTCCTACAGCCATCTATTGCTCCTAGCCCTCCCTTTAGATTCCTTTTTACATCTTTTCAGACTTCATTGAGTTTTATTTTTGTATCTTTTACTGTTTATAAACAGATACGGTATATAAAATTAATATACATAATATATTATCTTGTTGGAATTTTTTACACTTTTAAATTCTTTCATTTCTGAATGAAATGGAGACATTCCTACCCATATCTGATGTCATGCCTGACAGCTGTTTGCAGCCTGTTTGTAGTTAGTAACTACAATTTACTATGCAAGTTTGATTTTTCTGTATATTATCAGTCTTGAGGCAATGAATAGAATAGGTATTTTCATTACATAGCTGAGTTTCAAATAAGATTGCCAGTATTGCCTACAGATGCATAAACCCTACTTACCCACACCTATTAATGATCAATTCTATGAAATTTGTTTGTTTGTTTGTTTGTTTATGGGATTTGTCCCAAAGGACTCAGGGTGACTCACAACGATAAAAAACACAGGAAACAAAATTTAAAAAAATATTAAACTTATGCTACCATAAATAACCAATTAAAACCACCATACAATTATTAAAACTCTCCACCCGCATCAGTCCAAGTCGGCTAGTTGGAAGAGCCATGTTTTGAGGTCACAACGGAAGGACCGGAGATAAAAAAAAATGATTTTGTTCACTCTTTTGTCTAGTAATTTGAGCATTAAAATACTGTAGGGCAGTTTCTTTAAGGATTACATTTCTGAAGGGATATACATTATTGATTAGCCCATATAGCCATGCTTAGAATTAATGAAGCTAAATAACCCGCCTAATATCTGATTGCTCAGAATACACTATCAATTGTAATAGAAGCTCAGGAGAATTGTAGTGCAAAGCTCAGGAGAAGCTTAAGGATCTTCAAAAGAATAGGAAAGGTCCTAGATACAGACCTTAAATTCAGATACAAGCCAATGGTCCTCAGGAAGTTATCTCAGAGATCATCGATTATGTTTGATCATCTAGATCAGGGGTGTCAAACTTGATTTCATTGCACGCCACATCAGGGTTGTGTTTGACCTCAGAGGGCCAGGGTGGGTGTGGCCAGGGTAGGCATGGCCAGCTTGACATCACCTGTGTCGGAAACACCTGAGGTGGCCTGAGTGCTCTGCCAGTGAAAACAGGCTTCTGAGCTTCGTTTTTGGCTGTGATGGTCTCCTACAACCCTCTGTCAACAAAAACAGACTCTGTTTTTGTTGACAGAGACACCACGGGCCAGTCATTTGCTATTTCCAGGGTAGCCCCATGGGCCAGATCTAAGCATCCTGCGGGCCGGATTCAGCCCCCAGGCCTTGAGTTTGACACCCCTGATCTAGCACAATAGAAAAGAGGTCTGATTTCAGATGTTGAGTTCCAGTCTATAGGTAGCAATGGAGCCATCCAAAGACAGTGCTTTTGACTGTCAGAATTCCAACAGATACAAATTAACAGAGTTGGAAGGGACCTTGTAGGTCATCTAGTCCAACCTCCCACCCAAGCAGCCCCTACATCATTTTTGACAGATGGCAGTCCAGACTTCTTGAAACCTTCCAGCAATGAAGCTGCCACAGCTTCCAAAGGCAAGCTGTTCCATTGGCTGATTGCTCTCACTGTCAGAAAATTTCTCCTTATTTCCAGGTTGAATCTCTCCTTATTCAGTTTCCATCCATTATTCCTTGGCTGGCCTTCAGGTGCATTGGAAAATAGGTTGCCCCTCTCCTTTCTGTGGCAGCCCCTCAAATATTAGAACACTGCTATTGTGTCAGTAGAGGAAATGTTGAAGAGAAAATGAACACACCCAAATTATTAGTGAGTTTCTATGTAATATTCTCATGTTGGTGAGATTGAAGCATCTTGACTGATGGAGTCTTTGTCTAGGAAAACAATGCAATCTGAGAGAATTTTGAAATGCATGAGGTTGGAATATTGCAGTATACAGCTGGGTTTTCTTAATATATACCTACTCTCTTATTATAGTGATATACTTTTATCTCCACACCTGCTTGTACTGAAGATGTATTGAATTGTAATCTTTTTTCTCGTGTCGTTAGATAGGAATTGGGATTGTATCTCAATATAATCCCTCAAATCCTATGTGTATATATCCGGTGTACATCTATTTGTGTATGTATTATGTATTTGTGTGTGTGTTGTTTGTATATGTATGTATGTGGGTGGTGTGGTGGTTAGAATGCAATATCGCAGGCTAATTCTGCCCAAAGGCAGGAGTTTGATCCTATCAATCAATCAATCAACCAGAATAGAACTGGAAGTGATGGAGTTCATCTAGTCCAATCTCCTGCTCAAGCAGAAGGTCCTAGAGCATCCAAGTGACTGACCAGCCACTTCTTAAAATCCTACAGTGATGAACCACCCACAGCTTCTAATGGCAAGATGTTCCACTGGTTAATTGTCCTCACTATTAGGAAGTTGACTGACTTCCTAATCCTAAATAACTAGCTAACTAATCTTGACTGACTCAAGGTTGATTCAACCTTCTATCTTTCCAAAGTCAGTAAAATGATTGTTGGGGGCAATATGCTGACTCTGTAAACCACTTAGAGAATGCTCTAAAGCACTATGGAATGGATGTATAAATCTAAGTGTAGTTGCTGTGTCTGTGTGTGCATGTGTGCATGTGTGTGTGTGTGTGTATCCATCCTATGCATATTCTGCATATATCAGTGCCATGCCTGTTTCAGTCATGATGTTAACATTTCCAGTTAAAAGTTGATCAGACATTTTCTGACTCAAAATTTGAAAAGGAGCAGCCAGTATGATTTCAGATTTTTGCTTTAACAAATAAGGCTATAGAAGACCTTTCTTGTTTATTTTAAAAAATTAATTATACATTTGCTATCTAAACTTTAGTAGAATACATCTTTGAGGTAAAAAAGGAATTCAACATAAGAGTAGAACTCATAGTGGTAAACACAAATATATTTCTACCAATATCCATAATATTTCATTTGGGTGAATGGATAAATAGCCCCTTTCTTTGTGTTTCTTTGTTCTAGTAACTACAAGAGTTTCAATGTATAAATAATTAAGTCCAGAATAGTTCTGTAATTCAACAGGATTTTAATTAACTGTTGCAGTAGTTGCCAAGGAGCAGTTCTTGGTTGACTGAACTCTTAATGTTCTGCACTAATGGAGAAATTATGTTTTGATATTCAGATTTAATCCTTCAGATCAATCCCATGTAATAATTATGTAATAAAAATCAACTAGTGATTTTAGTTAAAAGACAAAACAAAGAAACCACTATTATCTGTCAGAATCCAGCCATTGAACTTTTCAGCATATTAAAAACATTTGGTCAATTTGTTAGTAAGAAGAAATAATAACTGAAGTTGCCTAATATGGATTGACTTTTAATGATACACACACAAACAAGTTTTGTCCCACAGTCTTTAATGAAAAACTAAAATTAAAACTCCAGATTTACCATTGGTTTATGTAATTCTATAAGATTGCAACTGAAGTCTTACAATAATTTATAAGTAGATAATTTTATTTTTTTACTATTAATAAAATAATCTTGCCACCATTATTATTAATAGCATAAAGTAACTCAATTTGTATAGCTACTCATCTCACCAAACCATCTTCTTTTAAAAGGAACAATTTATTTAGTGATGCCTATTTACCCGATCCCAAGGGGGTGGGGCAGGATGGGTGGTGTCCCAGGGGTGGAGGGCATTGTCTCCTTCCCCCCAACATGCCCCAACCCCTTGGGATCACGCAAAAATGCCAGGAGCAGAAGGGTAGGGGGCTGAAGTCAGCTCCCTCCACTTCTGTTCCTGGCA
>JANHFR010000961.1:71698-83623 GCA_032468015.1 Mimophis mahfalensis | reverse complement strand
TTCCCTAACAATCAAATGCATCCCTCTCTCTATGACAAAGCATTCCAATTATTCCATTATTTACTAACAAACTTTACATGCAAATCTTTTAGGGCTTAGCAACTCAGAAATTTGTTGTCTGAAGATCTCTCTATGCCCATCTTTATTCTTAAGTCCTTCCACTGGTTGTTTAAATCGTGTCTGGTCCTGTCGTTGTTTTTCCTTAATATTCATTATTTATTTTATGGGTCTAATTTACATATGGAAATAAAATATACATTGCCAGGGTAATGCTCGCTAGTCTGTGGTAAGAGGTTTTTTTTTTAAAAAAAATCATACAACATAATCCTTTTTGTAAACCATTATATTAATGTTAAAGCTTTTGAGAAGAACACTGCAAACTGTCAGTGACAAACCTCCTGTTAATTTAATTGCATATAAGAACATTATATTCCACAGGACCTAAACATCCAAAGTAATTAAAAACATTATTTTATACTTTGAGGGTTCGAAATCTTACACATTGCCTAAAATGTCTGAATAATTTTTTAATTATTTCATCCATACTTCCTACCATAAACCATGTACAGACAATTGGATGGAAATCACTGTCATGGAAATAATTAAGACTGAAGAGTTTTTATCTTTAGATTACTAGGAATTATCACCATCTCTCAATTCCTGGGAATCTCCTGTTTATTAGGAATTATTACCATGTTGGGTATTGCATAAGGATTATCTGTAGACTTTGTCCACACAATTACAATTAGAAAATGTACAGAAAGAGAAGCAAAGGGTAGGAGAACATGTGGATGATTTTAATTGTCATGACTTACCCTCAGAAGCAGTATGGATTTTCACCGACACTCATCTGAGGAGAAATTTTACCACATCAACCAGTTTTATACAGGGTCAACATTTTATACAGGCAGGATAAAGAAGGTCTGCCAGCTATCTTATGCTTAAGGAGCACATTAAACCATTGGACAATAGTTTAGTATAACTATTGTCTGCATCCTTCAAAGCAGTGGAGACAACAAAATTCATGAGTTAGTTCAGTTGGCTTCTGTAAAGAAAGACATGGCTTACTGGCCCAACTGCCTTTTTTTCAGACTGAAAAAAAAGTGTTTGTATAAAGCTAGCAAATCAAACTTTAGATTACCATGCTGTGGGAGCCCAGCCAAAAAGCCTGTGTATGGACTATGTGCACATGTGTCGGCATGTGCTACCATGTCACAGGGAGAAAAATATTTTGGACCAATGATCTGCAGACCATTCACAATGATCTGCAAACTGTAAACTGAGAGATGGGCAGCTATAGAAATCAAACAAACAAATAAACTGCTCACAGCATACTAGGTTACTGTTTGAATAACTTCGTTTTCCTGAATAAACTCTAATTTTCTAGTTTATAAGTCAATATATATCAAACAAAGAAACCACATAATACTGTGCTTCCATACAGACAGTGGAATTTGCAATCTTGAAAACTTGGAAAAGAATGGAACCCTACTGCATATTCAAAGACAATACTGTTATTGTCAATATAGCACTAAATCAACATAAAGTCCAACGACTGATGGAAGGGAGAATTTAAAATTGGAGAAGGGAGTGAGCAAAGGAGGAAAAGAGTACAAAACTTTATTTACAATTTAAGTTGCACCTGCATTTGCCATTCTATAATTAAGATGCTATTAGTTATAATTGATAATGAGATTGAAGTCTTGGAGATTATATGAACTTATCTATATAACTTCATAACAATATGGAAGAAGATTGCAACTGCATTTTTACGATATGTTTTTTCAAACATATTGGCAGTCTTGATTATAGCCCAATTATTTCCTGGTAGACTCCCATAAAGAAAACTAATCATGTCTGACCTTGTTTAACTTTTCAAGATCAGACAAAGTTGGCTGGGTGCAAACATGTATCAACCAAACTTTCCATACAACAGCATAAAAGCCAGATTTATATAAGGGACAATATTAATTTCGAAAACAGAAAATCACTACTATTAAGTTGCTTAAGTTTGCAATAGAAGTTACTTTTAATGGTTTGCAATTTACTTAAAGAAAGCTAAGCAGTTGAAAGTAATTCCAAATAAGCATCCAACAATGTTTTCTACCACTGTCCTGAATATTCTTAAATCACATTAAATCTTGTTGATTTAATATCCTTCTGTGTAAATGAACTTTTAACTCAAAACTGTCTCTATAAAGCAAAGCCATTTTTCTAAAAGTGCAAAAAGGAAGCTTACTTAGAGAAAGAAGGTAAATGGATATATTTTTGCTGGCAATTTTCAAATATTGAACAGATACCAGAAAGATAATGGAAAATGATAAGTTACCTGTTTCACTGAGAATATGATAAGAAGCAATGTGCTAAAATATAGGAAAATAGTTTTGAGTTAAGGAAATGAAATTAGATTTTAATTGTAGAAGCAAATCCATATCCTACACTATGTAATAATGTCTAAATAATATCTAAAAATGTCCAAAAATGTTTTAAGAAGGACTTTTTACGGAAACATTCAAGTTTATAGTTTTTGGCCATAGAATTCAATGAGCATGCTTATAAAACCATGCATTCATATTACGCCTCAAGCTCTGCTGACAAACATTGTTAGATTTATGTAATTGTTTATAACCTGTCTACTTTTTTTTGCAAAAAAACGTGGTCAATGAAACTAATGTAATTTGGTTTGAAAATGCAACATTAGGTAAAGTATATATTTAAATGGTAGCTAAATGAATTTGTTCCCCACTCTTACCAGCCTTTACTTGTTTAGCTCTCATTTGTAAAAAGCAATGAGGAGAGTTTGGGAGCAGGGCTGCTTTGAACTTTTCCCAATTCTCTAACTGTTTTGTTTTTGTAATTCTTGGGTAGACTGGCACAATATGAAACAGAATGATATTATTATGCCAGATGCTAAATCACCCATATCAGCAAAGGGGGAAATTTGCCCAAGCAGGCATTATCCATTAGAAAATGCAAAAAGAAACATTTACTATCATATTTCAGAGCTTTGATTCCATCTCACATTCCTTGGGACAAATCAAATATGCATGCTTTCTCCATGCAGAGAGAAATGTTCTTTTTGCCTCAGAAACAAGCAGTTTCCTGCTTTTTATCTTCACATCTTAATGAAATTCTACAAATCACAATTATGCAATAGTCTTATTTCAGGTAAAAATGTTAAATTATATTATGTATGCTAGAAATAATATCTTTCTGTGCATTTTCTAATTGTAACTGTGTGGCAGTATATATTATTAGACAGATAGATGATAGATAGATACCGTAGATCAGTGGTTCTCAACCTTCCTAATGCTGCGACTCTTTAATGGCTGGCTGGATGGCCCTACTGCTCATGTGCAGGGCTAGGCAGCCACAAGGGGCACCAGAGAGCAATGAGGACGGGCAGGTGGCTGGGCAGCAATGGCAAGATTCCCCAGTGTGGCTCATCTTCTGTGCAGCTCCTGCCAGCACTGGACAAGATGGGCTGGGCAGGCCCAAAGACAAAGGGTGGGAGCAGCGCGGAAGGAGACGGATAGAGGAACGGTGTCTCAGTTCCTAAGACCATCAGAAATACGTGGTTTTCTATGGTCTTACGTGACCCCTGTGAAAGGGTCGTTCGACCCCCCAATGGGGTCATGACCCACAAGTTGAGAATCATTGATAGACGATAGATAGATAGATAGATAGATAGATAGATAGATAGATAGATAGATAGATAGATAGACAGACAGACAGACAGACAGACAGACAGACACAGACAGGCAGACTGATAGCCAGCCAGCCAGCCAGATATTAGACAGAGATGAGAGGGACATGCTAGAGAACTATAGATATTATCTATGTATTATCTATCTATCTATCTATCTATCTATCTATCTATCTATCTATCTATCTATCTATCTATTGTTGGAAGAAATGTCCACCTGGGTTCAGTTCCAAGTGGGAAGAAAGACACTGGAAACATGGAGACTGCTTGGAAAGATGGTTTAATGGTGGACAGCAGGACCACATGATTCAAGGTCCTGGGCAAAAAAGAGCACGTGTGAGAGAGGGGGAGAGATTTATAAGTTCTGTTGGGCTTTGAAGTTGCTTCCTGTTCCTGTGGCAAAAAAATGTATCCTGATTGGTTATCCGACTCCCATGGGGCCATGCAAGGGTAACTTTGTAGGTTGTCTTGAGTCCCAAGCTTGGTTGAATCTTGCTGGGTGATGCAATCTTCCCAGGTGCCATGTGGTGAGATGGGTAGAGGGCTAATCCTATCATGTCTTAATCCCATCACTCTGGAGCTGAAGGTGGGGGGGACAGGGAGCTGCAGGAAGCTGCTTTTGCTTTAAAAACATGTTTCTCCTTTTCTCATCCAGGGAAATATAATATTCTACCTTTTTAATACTTCCTAGAATATTTCATTCTTCTAGGAGCGGGATAGGTGATAACTTTCTACAATATCTATTCATCTAATGTTACTGAGGATTCTCTACACTATCACTGTTTTACCAGACACAATTTAGATAAGGATCTGAAGAAGTTATGGTCTCCCACCACCAAAGATTCTCAGATCTGGTATCTAAAGTTCTTCCATATCAGTAATATAGGACACAGAGGGTTTTCATGCATTTGTATTTCTTTCATTTGCTTCATATCAGGATGAAAATGCTGATCGTGAATGTTTTCTGAATATGGAACAGTATGGGACACGTGCTTGTATTTATCCACCTACATTTCTACCACCCACACATTCTTCCTTGGGCTACGGGAAAGCTAGAACAGGCTAATAACTGAGTTTTTGTCTCCTACAATTGAACAGAAATGAGAGTGTTTTAGTCCTCTGTATTCCTTTTGCCTGGCATGTGAGCTTCTTCTGATTTTTACTAATCCTGCTAAAAGAACTAGTTCTCTATAAAGAAATGTGAGGCGGGGGTGGTAGGAATAAATGGGAACATTCTTCTTGCAATAAAATGTCTCTGCTACACCATCTAGTGGTGTACAGTTCACCGTTCATATACGATAATGCAGCTACTAATGCTCCGGAGATTTCCTTACATAACTCAAGAGAAATATGTCATCCAATGCAGACTTTCTCAACCTACAAGATTAGAGGTAAATTATTTTTCTACTAATTGGCATGCATTATTGTATCCCCCCAAGTCTTTGTTCAATATTTTATGGTTTTCAAGAAATCATGCATTATTAAATATATCCATCTCTAAAACTACTTACTTTCCAAAAGTTTTCCTACTTTAAAAGGGGGCAAATGTGTTAATGAACTGATACCTAACAGGATGACGTGCTTTTATGCATCTATATCTACCATCTACCATCTATATCTATTTCATCTATATCTATGTCTGTCTACACACACACACACACACACACACACACACTCACACACACTCACACATGAGACTATGAAGAAATGGCTCTTTTTATAAGGTGGCTTTCAACCATGTAGTTAAATGTGCCATCTTGGTTTTTATAATATTTCTGCTACCTGTCCTGATTTTCCTGCTGTTGGCTTCAGAGGATATCACATTTACTGTTCAAATGCACAGCTGTTTTTCTAAAAGTACAATTTTAAGATAGTAATCTATATGCAGTAAATGTTTGCTGTGGTATTTAAGTGGGAACGTCCTACTTAACAGCTTAATCTCAGAGGGTTGGTGAGTAATTGAGAGTATTAGACAGTAACTCCCTTGCTAAAATCTATTCAATCCCACCAAGACTATATCAAAAACACCCTTCCGTTCCTTCTACTTCATATGTAGAACATCATGGTTGGCCAAGGCATAGCAAGTCACTCTCTGTCCCTCTCACAAGATTGCCGTGGGGAAAGTAGGAGGAGGAAGGTGTGTTGGGTATGCTTGCCACCTTGAGTTATTTGTAAAAAATAATAAAGGCAGGATGCAAATGAACAAATTAAATAAATAAAAGTCTTATAAGGTGGGGGAGGGATCTGAGATTTGGGTTAGCTATCAATTAGCATTAATTTAGGAAATAATACAAGCAGACCCAAGTCACCCTCCAACAGACATTGGTGACTTATATAGGTGCATATGTGCAGCTTTTGTGGCATGATATGGAAGTGATTTTTTTATTATGGTGTGTTGCAAAGTCAGCCAGATGTTCTGATTGGATTTAGCATTTTTGTTCACCAATTGAGTCCTTCCTAAGGACCTGGGATAGGCAGATGTGAATGTTTGATGGTGCTACAAATATCATCACAGGATATAAGCTGCTCCAAGTAAAGTTGCCTAGTGCAATTGACTGAGGGTGGAATTGTCAATGCCAGTGTTGTTCAAACTGTCACTGCCACTGGTGCTCCAATTGTTTTGGGATTGCATCCAAGACACCTATTACTATTGGTACTACCTTTGCTTTCTTTTGCCACAGTCGTTCTACTTTTATTTGAAGTTCTTTGTATTTTGTTATCTTTTCCAGTTATTTCTCTCCTACTCCATTGTCTCCAGGCACTGCCACATCTACTATCCAGACTTTTTTGTCTTTCTTATCAACAATTGATAAGCATGGGGTGTAATCTTATTATTATCTATTCTGCCTTTATTATTTTTATAAATAAGGTAGTGAACATACGTAATACTCCTTCTCCCTCCATAACAACCTAATACTCCTTTCTCTGTAACAACAACCCTTTGTGAGAGAGAATGAGTGACCCAAAGTTACCCATCTGGTTTTCATACTTAAGGTGGGACTAGAACGCTCCTAGTTTCTAAATTGGTGCTTTAATAAAATAATAGAATAACAGACTTGGAAGGGACCTTGGAGGTCTTCTAGTCCAACCTCCTGGTTAGGCAGGAAACCCTGTACTATTTCAGACAAATGGTTATCCAATCTCTTCTTCCAAAAACTTCCAGTGTTAGAGCATCCACAACTTCTGGAGGCAAGTCGTTCCACTGATTAATTGTTTTAACTGTCAGGAAATTTCTCCTTAGTTCCAGGTTGTTTCTCTTCTTGATTAGTTTCTACCCAATGCTTCCTGTCCTGCCTCCAGGTGTTTTAGAGAATAGGTTGACCACCTCTTTTTTGTGACAACCCCTGAGATACTGGAACATTGCTGTCATGTCACCCCTAGTTCTCCTCTTCTTTAAACCAGGCATACCCAATTCCAGCAACCGTTCTTTAACTTCTTGACTAAACTGGCTCTTGCCACAACATTCAGTTTTCAACTTTTCAACTAGCCTAGAGTTTAACCTGGAAAGGTAGCCCCACACCTGAGCACTACACAGGGTCAACCTGATAGTTGTTATGAAGGAGACTTTGTGAAAAAAATATCATTGATTTAAAAGAAGACCGTGGCTGTTAAAATAAGACTTTTAAAAAGAAGGGTTTCATATTATCAATTTAATAGTTCAATAATGAAAGCTGACTGGATAGGAAGTACGGCTCTTGAATGGGTGGGGAAAGGCCATATTGAAGAGAATAGGGCAAACCCCTGACAAGACAAATTGTAAGAAAGTAAACAGTATATCCAATAAAGCAAAGACAGATGGGGAACGCTTCAGAGCCAGCAATCAATGTGGATTGACTGACTAATGTGAATTGTGCAAGGGCTGGAGGAAAGGGGAAAGGTTAGTATGCAAGTTGGAAAATGAAAAACAATATGATATTGGAACTCTTTGGGGAAATAAAAGAAAAAGACAGATGTGAAAGCAATTGATTTGCTCAGACCTGGAGATGATGAAGAAGACTCAGTGATGGCATACTAATTATGCTGATAGGGATTTATAAGCCTGTTTATGGTAAACAATGTGTGGATTATCTGATAGAATGTTATTACCCTATTGTGCTGTATAAGTATGCAGAGGTGCAAATAATCTTAACTAAGCTACCATTTTTATTGATGTATTTTGTTTTAAAGTATATTGTGCAAAAGGAGATCTTGAAATTAAACTCGTTGTTTAATCGTAATAGGCTATAATTCAATCACCTCCTGAACTGAACTTCAGATGATGCATTTAGATTGTAAGTTCCCTCTTTTGTGGTTGGCACCTAAATCCAATCAGACATTTCTAATGAAGACACCTTGGAATTTTGCAATCTCCTGAGACTTTACTTGTTTTATTTTTGTGCCTGCATAGGGAATACCCCCAAAAGACTACTGCCATGTCAGCCAAAAAAGAGGCATTTATGACAAATGCCTAATTATAAATCAAAGACAAAGTGGAACACATGATACAAATATTTCTGCCCAAGGACCCCCCAGTTAATATGCAATTTCACAACTGAGGAATGCTTCATTTGGTGGGAGATGGCTTTGGTAGTCATTAACCCAAATCCTCTATGACTTAAAACAATGTCTTTGACAGGTGGGCATGATCCCTTATCTTCGGACCTAGAAAGGAGCTTGAGGCTAAATGATGGAAGTGTGGAAATTGAGGAGGTAATGGAGACAGTAGGAAGGCCAGAGGTGTTAGTGTTGCCAAAAAGAATACCATGCGAGGTAAGCTCTGTTAAAGAAAATGCCACCCTTCACAAATACGTTATATATTATATACTCTCACATCAATACATATTAATCTCACTCTAAATTTAAGCACTACCTCCAAACAATTGTTGGAAGTTAAATCTGGTCCTTGTCTTATTCCAAACTGGGAGAAGGATGCAGGCAGGCTGCAACTGGAAGGGAGGTTTCAATTTATTGGCCCAGTAACAACAGTGACAACATGAGGCATTCCTGGGGGCAGCTGGTAAATTAGAGTTGGGAGTTAGTGAGTTTTTATATTTCTCTGGGTTCTTCGTTATTGGTATGCTAATTTTTGTATGAAAATGTGTTCCTTCTGTGTTCTTTAGACTTGATATAATATTTTAATTGCCGTTATGAGATTTTCTCTTGTGGCATGTGAGGTCGTGACTGGCCTTAAGGGCAAAGGGAAAACGTAAATCCTAAGAGGTTTGTTTTCCTGATTTTATCTTGTCTGCATAGCCAGTTTCACTTCCTGTCTATTCTATTGTCTATTTGGAGATCGCTTTAGCCAAGTCTGGTTTTAAAATGTAAACATTGTTTTATGAATGAAACTTGCCTTCCTTAAGCTTTGCCTGCAGGCTGTTTTAATGGATGAAAAGGCTGCTTTCTACCTTTGTTAATGAGATTTTTCTCCTTTAGGGGAGATATTCTATTCTGCTTCTTGTCTTATTCTGTGGAATATTTTATTCTGTGGAGGAGGAGGCCCCTTCCTACACTATCATTTGGACCAAGTGAATTCTGTTTCAGAATCTGTCATGATTCCTGTATTATTCCTAAATTCTCTCAATTTTTCATCATGAAAACCATTAAGCCAAGGGTATCAAAGTCAAGGCCCATGGGCCAGATCTGGCCCATGGGGTGCTTAGATCTGGCCTCTGAGCCCACCCTGGAAGCAGCAAAGGACTGGCCCACAATGCCTCTGCCAGCAGAAATGGAGCTGGGGAGGGGTGCATAATCACTTCCTGCAACCCTCTGCCAGTGAAAACTCCATTTTTGCTGGCAGAGCCCTTGGGCCACCACAGACATCCCCAACACAAGTGACGCCAAGCTGGCCACGCCCACCCTGGCCATGCCCCCACACAATCCTGATGCGGTCCTCAATGAAATTGAGTTTGACACCCCTGAGTTAAGCGGTTATGTTTAGGTTAGGGTTATGGTTGTTGTTACAAAAGTTATTAGTCTTTAATATGCCACAATGTCTATTCCATTTACTGGAAAAAAAAGGGAAGTGATGTAACCATGACAAAGTCCTACAGTCTGAGTTCACTATTGCCCTAAAATCAATTCAAGGGTGCATCCTAGTACAAAGAGCTAATGTTTTGTTGAAATAATCCATATTCTTTTGCAGGCCAAATAATCGCTTTATAAAAAAATATGTAGCTGGATGACATATTTTCTTCTGCTAAGTTTTTAAACAACTTGCATGAAAAAGTGTAATTCACATTGTATAGATTTAATTTATTTACCCAAAGGAATAATTGGATGCAACTCATACTTTACAGTGCCCTGGAGAGATGTTCATTATTTTAAGAGATGATGTTCCTGGAGATTCAGTAGTCATTGAATTTATAACGGAAAATGAATGGATCAGGATTGAACCAGACTTTTGGAATCAGAAAGTCAGGTTCATCAAAGCTCTAGGTAAGAATTGCTACTAGTTCAGGGAGAATGAAAATATTAAATATAACATTTAATATGAGTCCTTTGGGAGTAAGGCAGCATATAAATTTGATTAAATAAATAAAGAGCCTCGGTGGAGCATTGGGATAATGCCTCCTGAAGTACCACCAGCTGCCTGCAATTAGTGCAGATTCGAGTCCCACCAGGCTCCAGGTTGACTCAGCCTTCCATCCTTCCGAGGTAGGTAAAATGAGGATCCAGATTGTTGGGGGCAATAAGCTGACTTTGTAAAAATGCTGCTTGGAGTGGGGCAAAATTCCTAAGGAGCAGGCATATACATGGAGTGAAGGCTGTTGCTGAGCACAATGAATTGTGCTCTTAGATTGTAAGCCGTCCTGAGTCTTCGGAGAAGGGTGGGATATAAATGGGATTTAAAAATAAATAAATAAATAAACATAATGGAATGTTATACAGTATTTCCCATTATAATTCAATACTGTTTTTATGTATGAGCTTTGACTATCAAATTCTACTTTCTTAAATCAGAGGCATAGAAGTTTTTGACTTATCAAAAACTGGAGGCATTTGGTGTTTATCCATGATAAGGTGGCAGTTGATAGTCTTTAAAATGTCATTCATTAGTCATAGTTTGCTAGACTTAATCAGTTCCTGCTGTACATATTATTTAGAGCAACACAGCATAAATCTGTAGCACATATTATTATCACTGCATGACGTTTATGAAGATATTGTCTTGTTTCACTTGGGGAGTTTTTCAAGTTCTTTTGTCATTTATTTGCACCAATATATTTGGTCATATTCTGATGTTTACAATGTGTCTCAGCCTTCTACTTATCATTTTTCATCATGACTTTAAGTAATATTTAGTAAATCAGTGGTTTCAACTTAGTTGAATGAAGGGCTGTCCAATATAGAAAGAGGAACTTTTTGTGGCTCTTGCATGTCTCTCTGACCATTATTAAAAAATTGATATTGCCTCTTTATTATGAGATGGGAAACATAAAAAAATAGGCCCTATCATGTGCATATTATATCTTTTTAAAAAACATTTTTTCTCCAAATGTAAAATTGTATGTTGGATAGAGCCATAGCCATAGCCATAGCACTCAGCTCCTTCAAAAAATATTAAGTGCTGAAAAACCTGAAACCATCCAAAACTGTTAATCTGCCCTGCTGAAGACTAGTTATTCTCAGCTGCTTTTTAAAGATGTTTTTATTGGTGCTACCAGGCGAGCCAACCTGGTAGAACAGTTAAGGCAACAGAGTAGAAACAAACAAAAAAATACACTGAGTTCTGAGCACAAAACCAGCTGGGTGACGTTGCTAACTACTCCAGAAATATTACCAAGAAAACTTCAGGGACTAAGTGGAACCGTTGTTGGGAATCAAAATCTGACTTGAAGGCACCAAAAAAAAAAAAATATGCCATCAAAATATGACTGTGCTGTGGAAGTCCAGGAACTGGGCACAAATCCAGAAAGTTTGGCTTATCACATTTTTCATTACATGAATTAATACCTCGATTTTCGCCTAAGTGTGCAGCTAGAAATCCTTCTCCACCCTGAGGCACAGAATATTAGTTGGAATGTCCATAAATATTTCCAAGTATGCTGTATATTTTGAAGCTTTCTTTGTTTTCCTTCGTTTTCTAGCCTCCAAATATATATATTTATTCCACCTTCTTGCTCCACTGTTGCTGGATTTTTTTCTTCCATTGCTCACTGCTTTTTCTTTTCCTCTTTCTTTCTTTCTTTCTTTCTTTCTTTCTTTCTTTCTTTCTTTCTTTCTTTCTTTCTTTCTTTCTT
>JANHFR010000961.1:60831-71635 GCA_032468015.1 Mimophis mahfalensis | reverse complement strand
TCTTTCTTTCTTTCTTTCTTTCTTTCTTTCTTTCTTTCTTTCTTTCTTTCTTTCTTTCTTTCTTTCTTTCTTTTGCACATTTGGCTCCCCTGTTAATCATTCACTTCTCAATCTGGAATGGATAACACAGAAGCATTCTGAATGTGAATCAGTGTGGAAAGGTTTTGGCAATAATTCTGTTTCTTTTTCTTCATCATTTTTCCACTGAGCTTTCAAAATGTTCTGTTTTATAAGATTTTCCTGCTGGCTTTGTAAATGTAAATATCTACTGTGGAGGAGACATTAAAGCCACAGTGCAGGTTGAATACTATTCAACAGTGGGAGAGCTTGAGCAGATGCTTCAGAAAGTAGCTGATCCAGTTGCATTTGTCTGTCAGGTAAGCTGTTCTCTACATTAAACCATTAATAAAAGAAGTTAATAAACTATTATCTAACTCAGTGTTTCTCAGCCTTGCTGGGGAATTCTGGGAGTTGAAGTCCACGCATCTTCAAACTGCCAAGGCTGAGAAACACTGATCTAACTTAATCGAATTCATAAAATAAGAAGGGTTCACAGTCCAAGTTTTTTTCCCCTATCCAAACATTTTATTTTTATTTATAATGTCTAAGAAAATAATATTAAGCAGTAGATTTCTGCCTCCCAACCAAAAAAAAATGTTGGGTATCAGTGTGTTAAAATGAAAATACCAATACCAGAAAGTTAGTATTTCAGACCTGTACAAACATGCAGTAGAAATCTATATAGGTAGCCTCAATTTACACCAGTTCACTTAGTGACTGTTCAAAGTTGCAATAGCACTGAAAAAAGTGACTCATGACTGTTTTTCACACTTGCAACTATTGCAGCATTTCCATGGTTACGTGATCGAAATTCAGATGCTTGGCAACTGACTCATATTTATGAGGGTTGCAATGTCCAGGGGTCATGTGATCACCTTTTGCGACCTTCTGACAAGTCAATGGGGAAGACAGAGTTGCTTAACAGCCATGTTACTAACTGAACAACTGCAGGGAGTCACTTAACTGTGGCAAGAAGGTTGTAAAATGGGGCAAAAATCTCTTAGCAAAAGTCTCACTTAGTAACAGAAATTTTGGGCTCAGTTTGATCATAAGTTGAGGACTATCTGTGTTGCCTTCTAAAATGATTGGGTAATAGTGAGAAAAGAGTCATACTAGAGATGTGGAATATGGGCTATAAGAAATGGTGTTACTTCAAAGCTACTATATCTTTTAATCAACTCAGCAATGTCAAGTCACTGGTATAATTCTTCACGACTACTCAACATTTGCACAATTTATATGCCCAAGAGAAGGGAGCAATGAAAAATATGATTTTAAAATAATGGGCAATATTTTAATGCAGGAATAGGCAATGGATGGCATCCCAAATATTGACCACATTATGTAAGAATATTGGGAGGCACACATGAGCAACATCTGGAGTGCTGCAGATTGCAGATTCCTTGTGGCCTTTTTACTAAAAGTGGCCAACCAGGAAACTAGAAAAGAAACATAGGGGAAAAGAGGTAGGAATGAATAGGAAGAAGAGCAGGATGATGTAAAGGCTTCAAGAAGCAATCCATTGAAACAGGAGGAGCAAACCCAAAACATAGCAAGAGGTACTGATCTAAACCCTTATACATGGTAGGGGATGCAAGCAGAGGTGGTATTCAGCCAGTTCCGACAGGTTCTGGAGAACCGGTAGTGATAATTTTGACTGGTTCAGAGGATCACCTTTCATTGGCTGGCACCACCTCTGATTGGCCGATAGCATAGCCATATCCACTAACCCATGCCCACAGAACCGGTAGTAAAAAAAATTGAATCCCACCACTGGATGCAAGTGTGTTCAATTCTCAAGCCATCACAAAGATCCACATGGAACCCTAGAAGACTAGTAGACTCAATTGCTGTTTTACTCAAATCTGTTAATATAATACTTTATATTTTTCTATTTGATTATTTGGAAATGATGACAAAAAAAGATAACCCAATAAGCAAGGAAATGAAAGCAAATGCCCTGCAAATTAAGAGTTGTAACTTAGAGGGCAATTTGGTCAAGGAAGAAAGTACATGGATATTTATATCAAATCCATGAAGCTTCTTTGGATTTGAACATTGGGACTGAGACAAGAAAGTTTCTTTATACATGGGCTATCAAGTGATCTTGCAATTTCCACCGATTTACATGTTTAGAAGGAAGTATAGACGCAGGATTTGTTTTAAAAACAGAAGCAAGACTCTTGATCTCATGTCCATGAGTTTTCTGTTACAGTCAAAATGTTGGCTAGGCAGGTCTTTGTCTAATTCAGTAGGTCTCTTGTTATATTATTCAGTTTTAAAATAACAGTTTCTTTTTAGAATTTCTTTTTATGAGTGTCCACTTTGATCTTGCTAGTCTTTTGCCATAAGATTTTTGCTATATGATTTACAAAGAGTCAGTATTGTCATAGCTTGGTGCCCATAGGATTTATGGATGTCAGAGATGCTTCATTTGTTTTCCCCATCTCATAATGCACAATGATATCATTACATTACATTGTTTCACTCTTGGCCTGACCAGTTAGAAACATGTTTGATCAAATATATAAGGCATATTATCATGCTCCTAGTTTTGCTTATTTATTGAATAAGTAACCAATTATCCATTATCAGCTTCTTAAAATAAATGCTTCAAGTATAGTTTACCATTATTTAATACTGTAGATTTTCTTGCACAAATGCAATATATATATATACATATATATGATCATCAGAATGAAAATAAGTGCAAATTTACAGATCAACAGAGTTAGAAAGGACATTGAAGGTCATCTAGTCCAACTCCCCACCCAAGCAGGAGACCCTACACCATGTATGACAAATGGCAGCCCAATCTCTTCTTGAAAGCCTCCAATGATGAACTTCTGAAGGCAAGCTGTTCCATTGGTTGATTCTTCTCACTGTCAGAAAATTTCCCCTTATTTCCAGGTTGAATCTCTCTTTCTTCAATTTCCATCCATTATTCCTTGTCTGGCCTTCAGGTCCTTTGTAAAATAGCTTGACCCACTCCTCTCCGTGGCAGCCCTTCAAATATTGGAACACTGCTATCATGTGTCCCCCAGTCCTTTTCTTCACTAGATGATCCACGCCCAGTTCCTGCAACTGTTCATCATATGTTTTAGCCTCCAATCCCCTAATCATCCTGGTTGCTCTTCTCTGCACTCTTTCTAGAGTCCTAACACTTTTTTATAGTGTGGTGACCCAAACTGGATGCAGTATTCTAGGCATGATCTTACTGAGGCTTTATAGAGTGTTATCACCTCATCTTGATTGTATTTCAAAGTCTGTATTCAACAGACTAAGCAGACCTCTTGTCTGTGCAAGAGAGACCTATGAGGAATTGCCTATACAGATTTCAGAAGCTAACCAGATTCTGCCGCATCTTTTGAATTACCTTCTGTAAATAAATAAGAACATGGAATCAGATTATTTATACCTGTGTTATCACATCTGTAAATCCATTCTTAACAAGCAGAACTGTTGTCCATGAATCCATAAATGAAATTAATAATAAACAAGTAATGAAATTAGTTGAGCCAATATGATTTTTGAATTAACATGTGTCTGCCATATATAGCCATTTGATCTTTGGAGACTTCACAATTTCCATGCAAATGTCTTATTCTATATTTTAGAAATCCAACAAAAGAGGACAAAATCTGTAGTAAAAAGGCTTCCTTTCCCCTCCCCACCCCTAATATAATGACTAAGGAAAGTCTGTTTCAGAAAAGAAATTGAAATATCATTTGTACAATGGGCAGTCTGTGGACACTTGACATGTCTATATTGTAATTGCAATGCAAGAACAAAATTAATAGCTGTGTTTATAATTCAGACAGCCTCATTTTCATGTGACAAATCTACCATGTCTGTAGCCTACAGCATTCTGCTCATAACAAAGGATTAATAAAAAAAATGATGCATTACATTATTAGCACTTGTTTAAAAAAAGAAGCCAATTCCTTCCAAATAATTTTTTAAGAATACAAAGAGTCTGTTCAATAACACCCTTTTATAAAGCAAAAGCAAGTTGGAACTTTCACACTTTGTTCATCTCATCAACTAATTATGGTCTTAATAATATGAAATCTAAACTGAGGACCTCACAATTATCACCATCATCACAGTTATACTTTATCTACATTTGAGGAAAGCTTTGAGGTTAAAAGTATACTAATTAACGAGGTTGGCAAATCATGACTCGATGCAGAGTATGTACAGGAAAGATTGTTACACGATTTTCATGCAGAAGATCCCACATTTTCAGTTAATAGACAAGGGAATCTGCTATGGATGTACTGTCAATTACAGCAGACTAGAAAATAAGTCTGACCTGGCATTTTCTAGCTAGCTACCTAGCTAGCTCATAATTCGTAGAACTCATACCAAATTTTCCACAATATTTTCTTACCTTCAAATCATAACCCATGACTTAGACACATTGTATGGTCAAGTGTAAGCCAGCTACAAGGAGCTTAGAAGTAATCATTTCCTTTTCTGGGTTGTCCGCCTTGGTACAACTTGGTTTATACTACTGGTTCTAAATGAGGTACACATTGTCAAAGCCCTCTTACATTTTTAAAAAATATATTCAGATAACAGATTAACAGTTGGAAGGGACCTTGTAGATCATCGACTCCCCGCCCAAGCAGGAGACCCTACACCATTTATGACAAACGGCAACCCAAATCTCTTCTTGAAAGTCTCAAGTGATGAAGCTCTCACAACTTCTGAAGGCAAGCTGTTCCATTGGTTGATTCTTCTCACTGTCAGAAAATTTCTCCTTATTTCCAAGTTGAATCTCTCCTTCTTCAGTTTCCATCCATTGTTCCTTGTCTGGACTTCGGGTGCTCTGGAAAATAGCTTGACCCCGTCCTCTCTGTGGCAGCTCCCCCAATATTGGGACACTGCTATCATGTGTCCCCTGGTCCTTCTCTTACTAGACTAGCCATGCCCAGTTCCTGTAACCATTCATCGTATGGTTTAGCCTCTTCCTGTATGCCTGTACACAGTTTTAGATTCCCACTTTATTATTTTCCTTCAGAGTATATTTTTAAAGAAAAAAAGATATAAATGGCTCACATTTTATGATAATTAAAGACCAATTCCAAAATGAGCTCACACGTAACACAAAATCTACTTAATCAGGCCAAACCCAGTTATTCTGGGAAAATGTATTATTGAGGTTTCTTAGTTCAACTGAGCTCAGTCAAGTAAGAATTGCTGGTGTTTGTTCAGGGTATAAAGTAATGTTCAAAATATGATTGACATTCAGATGCTTGAACCTTAAAGGGTCCCCCCCCAAGATGCGGACAGATTATAAAATATTAAAATTGATAAATATTGCTTCTTTTTTTGCTAAATGTAAGATGTTATATTATATTCTTTTTCATGTTTTCATAGACCTCTCTGGTGTAAAGTCAAAGTAGGTTATAATTTTCTGAATAAATACAAAAGTAATGGCAAGCTCTCAGAACTTTCCAGTGAGACCAATTAGCTAATTAGTATTATTTATTTATCATAATATTACTAGCCTGTTCTTTATGTCAGAATGATAAAATGCAAGTGATATAAAAATAAAAGGGCAGAAAATAACAACATTTTATGAACCATTAAACTGTTAACATTCTAAAAGCCAAAATAAAACAGGTTTTACCCAGCACTAAATAAATGAAGCTACGTACAATGAAAATAGAAAAGATGTATAAGCATAAGACATTCAGATGGGATGTTCCTCGTGGCCATTTCCTTCATCTGAGAAATAATATGATAATAAAATAATCCTGGTGTTTGAGGAAGATGGACATCTTTTTCAACAGACCACATAGTAACTGTTTGATTAATTGGTTGATTGATTATATACTATCAAATTGGTGTCAACTCTTACAGACCACAAAGATCAATTTTGTCCATGACCTCATACTAACTGTGGGCCTCAGCTGCAATTAATTTCAGTATGTCAGTACTGTTATAGCCATATAAAGAGACAACATCTGATATCTACCAAAATCTGAAAATACTCAAAAAAAAAAAAAATCCAGCTCCATCTAGAAGTATGTTTTATATTAGATTCAGAAAACTGAGAGACAGAAAGTCTGATCATCTGGAATTGCCAGCATATAACAAAATGGGGCCTCCACTGACAACTGATACCATTTCACTTATTCAACCGTCTACTGAATATATAGATATTTTTATGCAATTTCACAAAACATGCATATCTTTGAGCGGAGGAATGCTTGGAGTATTGGGAACAAACACTGGAAAATTACATTCATGCACAGCAGATCCCATTTTGTTCTAACAGTGTAGATAGTCCTGGGCGAATAACTGAGGCTGCAAGAGAATGCATGCCTAAAATTTTCCAGGGAGTTCATGATTCAGAGGACTCAAAATGAAGATCTCCTATCCTTATACTTTAATCTCTTATATTTTTGCCACACCAGAGTTTAAACATGTCTTACTGATTATTCATTCCTGTTTTTTAAATTATTCATATTGCTCAGGTGAATATCTGTGTGGATTTTTTTTAAATAACCCTTTATTCTATGACTAAGTCCCATATGAATGTGCTTCAGAATAGAAAGGAAAAGTGTGTAAATAAGCTGAAAGGCACAAAATCTTGCAAACCAGAAATGATAGGCTGTCCTAACTAAAAGGCACTAATAGGAACAATCAACTAGGAAGGGGAAAGAGGAAAACCACATGAACACCCATAAGAGGTCCAATAGGTGTCCTACTGGGTTAGAGTCAAAGCTCCTGAACTTTAACTGACCTATCATCTCCAAGCTATTCCCAAATTGCCTTGAAAGAGCAGTATCTAGATCCCCATGAGTGATATTCCTCAGCTTCCATGATTTTATGATGTTTGGACTTCAACTCCCAGAATTCCCCAGCCACAAGGGAATTCTGGGTGATTAAGTCCATGCATTTTAAATTCACAGAGGTAGAGAAACACTGCTCTAAAGAAAACAAATTAAGCTGCATGGTGGTCACTTGGCTTTACTTCTGCTTCCTCTAGTCAGGAATATGAAGAGATGTGGCCATCCAATTTGCTGGAATCAAAACTCCAATCATGCCTTAAGCCCAAGAAAAACAATACTCTGGCACTGGCCAGAGGTCAAAAATCAGGCTTATCCTGCTTTCGCCATTATCAAAAGGCAATTTGCATTGTGAAAGCTCAAAAGGTGTCTTGAACAACAGACATGGTGCTTGTCTTCCTAGTGATAGATTGTCCTGTTTTTTGATGGATGGAGAGCTGACAACTAATAAGATGTAAAGGCAAGAGACCATCCTTGCAGTTAGTAAAACAAACAATACCTTAAGGCAATGCTGGGCTACCAAACAGTAGCCTGAAATGTTGGCTTGCAGCTTCTCAAATGTGTCCTTCCTTAAAAAAAAAAAAAAGTCAAACAAACAAGATAGCAATCACAACTTTGCCATTGAAGTCACATCCTTTACATACAACAAAGGCATGGGTTTTTTATTTCATTCAGTTATGGCTACCACCTTTACTTTCTCAGCCTCCTCCCTGCACGTAAACCCACCCAGGATACCACAGCTGCTATCTCTGGCATATAGATCCTGTCCTTTAATTACTCTTCAGGACTTGTGTTTCTCCAACAAATAGTTGCCACGAAAAACTTCCACTGATCTTCTGTGTCCTTTAACCCATCTGAGAAATTATCCCTGTTACCAGATCACCAGCAATTCTCTTAAAAACTAATAGCCGTTTCCATCTTCAGTGGTGCAAAATATTCCCACGTGAGCTTGTTCTTTTTGCTTTTTGCTTTTTGCTTTTGGACGACAGTACAAATCTGTATGCCCTCAGGTTATTCTTTTGTTTTCCTTGCCTCTATCTCCACCCCACAGGCTTTCAAGTTTTCATCGGCAGAGAAAATGGATAACGTTCTCACACTCTTGCTGAAAAGTTCAATCATTTCTCATGATTTTAGCAGTTTTCCAAATGAAGTCACGGATCACGACCAGGAAACTGGTATGTACATATATTATCCTTTGTCGGCTTTGTTTATTGAGAAGGTTCATATCGCGGTCATTTTTCATATATGCTAATACAGGGAACATTTCGTGAGAACCTCACGTTTCACAAAAGTGTCAACACTCCCCACCCCCATCAAAAAATGTGAAGAAGACAGTGTTCATAATTTAGATTAGATTTAGATTTATTTGGATTTATATACTGCCCTTCTCCCAAGGGACTCGGGGCAGTGTACAGGGCAATTAAAATACAATTAAAATACAATTAATACAATAGAAAAATTAAAATGGTATTAAACAAAATAAGCCCTACTAATGAGTTAAAATAAATTAAAAATCCCACCCCATCAGTCCAGGCTGGCAGATACAAATAAGAACGTCTTCAGTTCCCAGCAGAAGGTTTGAAGATCGGGAGCCATGCATAACTCAACCAGCAACACGTTCCAATGGGCGGGCGCCCTCACCAAGAACGCCCTCCCCCTAGGTGCAGCCTGCCGGCACTCCCGAACCAGCGGCACCCGAAGGAGGCCCTCCCTATGGGAGCAAACCGGACGGAGGGAAGATGATTGCGGCAGCAGGTGTCCACTCAAATACTCCGGTCCCAAGCCATTCAGGACTTTATAGGTTAGCACCAGCACCTTGAATCTCACACGGAGGGCAACTGGAAGCCAATGCAGCACACGGAGTAGAGGTGTTACATGGGAGTATCGGGAAGCTCCCATCACAACTTTATTGGGCTTTTTATTATTATTGGCTAATAGTTGTTTCATCAATATTATTTTGCTGGATTATATTATTAATTTATAGATTATTATTACATTATTACTATGAATATTTTAAATTGTTCATTGATTATTTTATCTAAGGATGCCTTAATTGCTGATATATAAATGTAAATTTTCATAATTCTAGAAAGAGTTGGAAAGATGTAACTGGAATAAATAAATAGCTTGAGACTGCCCAGGCACAAGAGATTGGGGAAAAAAATATAAAAGGAGAAGTGAAGAATTATATTTAATGATGTATATTAGAAATATGTTTCACTGGTTGGCTGACTGCTTTTAACATTAAAAGAAGCCCCTCATAATGCAATTTTTTTTTAAGATTTCACTGGTAAAATAAATGAACCTTGTTGTTTTCAAGTAAGGTAGTAAAATTATAATTAGCATTCAAATTTATCTTTCTGCAGCACAACAGTTGGCCCTGGAAAATTTCAGAAAATTTGAATGTACCTATAAGAGTAGGATAAAAATAGTTAATGGCCTATCCACTTTTCTTCCACTATAGCCAGTCTTCAATATTGTATTTAAGGAATGATAGAAAATCATTTAAGAAGTAGTAAACTGCCTTCAAGACTAGCAGCTATGAATAGGTAATCTCCCATGAATTTGTCCAGTCCCCTTTTTCAAATCATTTAAATTCACCAATCCATCACTCAAGACTTTTAAAAATAGACTGGACAACTATTTGACAGCTATGGTCTAAGGACTGGACTACAAGGTAAGAGTCCTTTCAGCCCTGTGATTCTGTGTTCTACCACATCTGATGGCAATGAAATCCCATATCTACACTGCGTCATCTAAATAAATACTAACTGATTGGTCTTGAGTCTGTCTATATTTAATTTTAAAGAATGACACTACATAAGGATAGAGGAAAACATTTTTGTCCATATTTATTTATTCCATACATTATTTGATATAGGTTTATCATGTCTCCTATTTTCTATTCACTTCAAATTAAAATACTGTAGATATTCTAGCCTTTCTTCAGAGGGCAACTGCTTTAATGCTGATAATAATATTGAATATATTTTTACAACACCTGCACTCTGAGCTGGCATTTTCGTTGAACTATTCCCCATGACTCTAAGATCCCATTGCTAATAACTCACCGATAGTTTAGATCCCATTAGCATCTGGGTGAAAGTGGATGTACACCCAGGCCATCATGAATCACTTTTGATTCCTTCCATTGAATTGAATGTAATGGACAAATGTGGCATGTCAGCTGGCATTTTCTCCCCATAGGAGAATACAGATGTCTATGAAGATTTTCAGTCATCCAGGTCATGGTTGTCACAACATAGGAAAACAAAGCCATCAGGGCTAGATTCAGCAGTCCATCTGCATTTAAAAGACAAAGCCCACTCTTTTGAAGACAGCAAAGTCCACATTTTGGACAAAGAGGACCACTGGTTTGAAAGAGAGGTCAAAGAGGCCATCTATGTCAAAACTGAAGAGCCCTCTCTCAACAGAGAGGAAGGGATACAATATCATCTATCTCCAGTCTACAACACAGTCCTTTCAACAGTTCCAAGAATGCTTCACACCCATTTGTACCTCTCAGGTGACCTGGAGACACAGATAAACCTTACTTAACAACTCGCCAAAAGAATGCAAATGACCAGCTGTTTGCAAGGAGTATAAATCCTTCCATTCCCCACCATTCAGTCAGAGCTGAAGAAGTTTCTTGGAGTGAAGCATCTTCAAAGAAAAAACAGAAAGTCCAGTTGCCTCTTGAAAAAGCACCTTTTGGATAGCACAATATAGGTTTTCCTTGTTGGTATTAGGTAGCAGACCATCTCCAATTGGCCTTCCTTTTCTCTTCTTTCAAAGTCTGAAAAAAGAGGACAGTAATGTTGCAAACAAATCCACTAGTCCAAATTAGTCTTTATTGTTGTGGATGACCATTTGACTATGAACCAGCAGTGTGCAGCAGCAGCCAAAAAAGCTAATACAATCCTGGAGGGGGAGGGGGAGGG
>JANHFR010000961.1:41400-52236 GCA_032468015.1 Mimophis mahfalensis | reverse complement strand
ATCAGAACTACCGGTTCACCGAATCAGACATAAAATTAACATCTGGTTCACCCAAACCGGTCTGAAATGGCTGAATCCCACACCTGAGCTGGACCATAACACTGTAGGTCAACATGCCCTTGAATCTTGGCAATAATCTAAGCCAAATGTCTTTTTGAGAACTTTTCTCACTTGAAGTTGAGGCATGGAGAGAAAGAGAAACATATTCATTAGTTCTATCACAGCTTCTATTTGTATGATCCAGTGACAGTTTTGTTCACACTGCTCCTTACTTCTTCAGTGCTTCTTTTTTCCTTCCTTTCCAGAAAACATTACTACTGCATTTGGTCTCAGGGACAGAAAGGCCTTATTATTTTTTCTTTCAAAGAAAGATCTCCCTATGAAATAAAAACTTTAAGCTTGGAAAACAGTGGCATGCCAGAATGTATGGCTAGCAGACTAGGTAGCTGATCAATGCTTCGAGATCTTCAAAAGTAACTTTCTCCAAAGGTGCACAAAATATTCTAAGTTCAAATCTTTCTCAGCTTAAAATATCATTTCATTTGTGTCTCTATGTATGTGTTTATTATTCGAAAAGAACTTTACCCAGAATTGAAAAAAAAAACTATAAACTTAGGAAAAAGTAGAAAGAAGAAAAAGATATAAAAGGATAAAAGAAAAAATGAAAAAAGAGACAAGAAAAAAAGAAGCAGCTTTTGAGTTTCTTTTCAGCAGTCACTAGCATGATTATGACCAATTTCCACCCGTCCAAATTACATATTTGGCTTCCCATAAACAACACTTTTTAATCATTAAATCTTGACTTTGCCAATTTATTTTTGTCCATTTTCAGCATAATGTCCATGAAGTATTTTCAGTTTTTATCAAAGTAAATGTAGTAACTGTGAGAGAGACCTTGAAGTCCTAGTGAAAGCCAATGCAGTCTAGGCTGTATCAACAGAGGGATAATATCAAGATCACAAGAAGTGATAGTACCACTTTACACTGAACTCATGAGGCCATACTTGGAATAATGTGTCCAGTTCTGGCTAACACGATATAAAAAATGATGTTGAGAGTGCAGAGAAGAGCAGCAAATAAGGTTTTGGAGGCCAAACCGTACAATAAACTCTTAAGGGAAGTAGTTACGTCTAATGTAACAAAGAGAATGATTAGGAATCACATGATAGCTATCTTGGAGTACTTGAGGAGCTGTGACAGAGAAGATTTACTCAATTTATTCTCCAGTGCTCCCAAAGGAGGACAAGAAGCAATGGGTAGAAGCTCATTAAAGAGGCTCCAATCCTTCTACCTTCTGGAAAAGCTTACAAAACTAGCTGTGTCAGTTGGCTTGGAGCTCCAATGGGAGGAGGCTTCACATCGGGGGTTTGGTAGATGAATAACAGATCCCACGTCTCTCCCTACTCCTTTCCTGCCCATCTTCTAGTCACAGTTGAGTATTTATATTTTTAAGGCATTTTATTCATATTGTGCACAGGTTTTGTATAGTTTTATCCTTTTAAATATTGTATTTTAAATATTGTAAGCTGCCCAGAGTTACTCTGTGGTAAGATGAGAGACACAGAGAGAGTGGAGGGAGGGAGGTGGAGTTAGAGAGAGAGAGGGAGAGACAAAGACAGAGGCGAAGACAGAGAGAGACAGAGACAGAGAGATTCAACATAGAGCTAAGGAGAAATTTCCTGACAGTGAGAACAATTAACCAAGGATACAGCTTTTGCCCTGTGTTGTAGGTTCTCCATTGCTGGAGATTTTCAAAAAGAGATTGGACAAGCATTTGGCCAGGATGGTATAATGTCTTCTGCCTTGGACAATAAGACCTCCAAGGTCCATTCAGCCCTATGATTCTATGTCTATGTCTTTGATGCCATTCTTCAATCAGACAAGTCAATTTAGCCATTTCAGCAAGAATATCCATCTTCACAGTCAACCCTTCCATTGAGGGTATTTCTATATAGTGTAGAATACCATTTTTTAAATCCATTAGGGTGAGGAGAGAACAGCGAGGCAGCGGACCAGTGACAATTATTAATTTTAATAGCATTCCATGGTAAACAATAGAAGTATCAGTTGAGCAGGACCAAAAACTCTTTTTGCACACTGCCTGTCTGATTTTTAAAAAAGAAAACACACATGCTTCCATATTTGCCCTGATAAATAGGAATTATAACAAGGCTGCAAATACTTCTCATTAATTGTATGATTCAAGACATTTTGAGTCTTGTTCCACCAAAAGATGGAACACTCAAAATCTCCTCCCTGTATGTTTTGATGTCCTGAGCTCAGAACAAACCTCTCATTTTCAGACAGAAGTTGGGGGACACCCCAAATTCTTCATTCAAGGAAATAAACCTTCATTATCATTAGGGATAATAATTAAATAACGTATTATAAACCATTTGTATACTATAGGAAGAGGGCTATATTCTTCTGTTATGGCAAAAAATCAGAACTCAGAACTGGTATCTTCCTTTCTGACTAATATATTTTATTATAAGTCAGGAAAGATGCTAACAGACTCCTGATTTTATCAGACCATGATGAAATTCAGATGAGAGCAAGAAGATGAAACAATGCTTCCTATTGTTACTCTGGCATCTTCTTGGCAGGAAAGCATAAAGAAGAATCAGTGCTTAGCAACAACAGATAATACAAATAGCATCAATTTTTCAGAAGAGAAGACAGTAGTAGTAGCTTGCCTACTGTGATTGCACTTGAATTGAACAAGATTTTGTATACATCTCCATGCTTTGCTACCTCTGTAGTGTACATTTCTAGACAGAGAATTCAAAAGCACCCTCAGTCAAAGGAGTCTTATTTGTGTTGTGGTTTTTCTTCTAACCTCTGCTTTGTTCAATCATCCTGTTTCTTATTGGCAGTTTTGCACTTCAGCTTAGTGTCAGTCCCACAAGACCTTGTAGTGATTCATTAGAGTTGTGGTGACATCCATTCTAATTACAAAAAAAAAGTAATTAGAATGTAGTTCAGGACTTTTCCAAATGTGCCCTGATTGGTATGTGGGCAATAAACATCTATCTGTGTTTTCCAAACCTGCCAGTGAAAATTGCTTATTGGAAAAGAAAGAGAACATTAAAGAAAAAAGAAAGGAAGAAAAAGAAAGAATACATTAAATCCGAGGTCCCTTCCAACTCTATTATTCTATGTTTTATGTTCAAAGTCCAAGAGAGAGAAAGACTTTTTGGTAAAGAAAAGGTACAACTCCTATTACTTTAACGCTGATTTTAATAGGCAGGCCATTTCAAGTATTGGATGGTACTTGCACAACTCATATCATCAATGAACAATCCTAACTTGATCCTTAAGCTAAGGATCGATAGAAAGTCATTTCTACCTTTTGCTACACAATTTACCACTGTCAGAGCTATAACTGAGTGGTGATTCCCTAGCTCTATAAATGCTGAGATTGTATGGTAAAAATGAATGGAAAAATTCATGCATTTGACTTGAAACTCGATATCCTTTCTAGGTTGGGAGCTATGTGCTTCCAAATATCAGCTGTAAGGGAAGAATGGTGGAAGAAATGTATGTCTTTTTATCCTGTCTACAAGCTTCTGAGGCCATTGATAGAAACAAAATACTGGACCAAGATCATCCTAGGCTGTTTATAGTAACTGAATGAAGCGGGGGGAAACCTTGGAAACCAGAGAACCTCTTCCACTTAAAAAATTGTATTGATAAAATCTATTGCCAACCTAACCAAATTTCAGAATTAAAATGGACAGATAAATTAATAGAGACAGGACCTTTTCTCTGGTGTCCCACAATACATAAACTTGTCTTTTGAGGCGCAGGATCAAACATTTATTTGTTTCCTTCTTTCTTTAGCATCAGTTAATCTTCTTTTTAAATATGGTGAACCATCTGCTATGTGTTTAACTATTGGATTGTAATTAGCTGTTGAATAATTTTTTATTATTTCTGGCTCTGTTAGATTCAATTGTTATATCAGTCTGTCGTGATCTAAAGTGTCTATATTGGATGGATATAAATATTGCACATGTATTTCAGGGCTTGCCAGATTTTTACTATCAACCAGCAATCTGAGTCTGTTTTAATGCTGGTTATTTCTGATTCTGTATCCTCTTTCCAATCTTGAGTTCAGTTAAAGAACTCTTTCCCCCACCCCGCTCTCTCTCTCTTTCTCCCTCCCTCTCTCCCTCTCTCTTTCTCCCTCCCGCCCTCTCTCCTTCCTGCTCTCACTCTCTCCCAATAACAGAAAAGAGTTACCTCAAAATCAGGCTGAAAATCACTACCAGGATAAATGGACAAATAGTTTTTTCTTTCTTGTGTTCTTATTTCCTGACTAAAATTCTCATTTAAAAAGCATTTTGAAAGTCTCCATCAAGATATACTTTCTTGACATCTTTCAGTATTTTATATCTGTTTCCCCAACATGTTCCCAACCAAAACAATCCATAATTCAGTTCTCTGATGGGGAGGGAATCCAAGCCCAAAAGATGAAGTGATAATTATCTAGAGTCCCTTAAGCCCTAGTGTGGTATCAATAAATTACGAAGCTTGCTGACTACCACAAGAACTAAGTGATTTATAGCCATCAAGAGTGTAGTACGCCAAACAGCATAATCATGTAACAGGCCTCAGACCTCGTGTGGATCACTAATTGGCTTCATTTATCTTAGTAGCAATAGTATTATTTCTTCAACTGACTGCATTAACACTCAGACATGTGCATTCCCCTAGGGCAGGGGTGTCAAATTTGATTTCATTGAGGGCCACATCAGAGTTGTGTTTGACCTTGGGGGGCTGGGGTGGGTGTGGCCAGAATAGGTGTGGCCAGCTCAACATCACTCATGTTGCGGTGCCTGTGGTGGCCCGAGCACTCTGCCAGTGAAAACAGGTTCCCAAGCTCTGTTTTCAGCAGCAACAGTCTCCTACAACCCTCTGCCAGTGAAAATGGAGGGCCCTCCTGAACTCCATTTTTGCTGGCAGAGGCACTGTGGGCCGGTCCTTCACTATTTCTAGGCTGGTCCCATGGGCCAGATCTAAGCATCGCATGGATCAGATCCAGTCCCCAGGCCTTGAGTTTGACACCCCTGCCCTAGGGAATCCAGATTATGAACAAATTCCAGAACAACAACTTCTTTTATCGGAATATTTTGAGGGCCTCACTTTAGCACTCACATTGAGGTTTATTGCAAACTCATTTAGGGAAATGGACGCTGATCCCTTATATACAACGTTTTTAGAAATGGAAAAAGCTGTCCAGTGGGAAGGTAACAGTGTTCCGTGCACCTTCGACGTTTAGTCATGCCGGCCACATGACCACAGAGACATCTTCTGACAGCGCTGGCTCTCTGGCTTGGAAATGGAGATGAGCACCGCCCCTAGAGTCAGGAACGACTAGCACATATGTGCGAGGGGAACCTTTACATTTACCTAAGAGATTACAAACCTTGCTATCAGTTTCAACAGCTGGAAACTCTGAGTAGATGAAATTAGTTTTATTTATTTATTTTATTTATTATTAGAATTTATATACTGCCCTTCTCCCAGAGGGACTCAGGGCGGTGTACAGGGCAATTAAAACAAAACCAATACAAAAGTTAAAAAGTTATTAAATCAATCCAGCCCTAACAAACAACAATAAGCTTAAAACAACACACACACCCTCAGTCCAGGCCGGCCAATGTAAATAGGTGTGTTTTCAATTCCTTACGGAAAGTGAGGAGGTCTGGGGCCATCCGCAACTCTACTGGAAGTTGGTTCCACAAGGCGGGCTGAGAATGCTTTCCCCCTAGGAGCTGCCCACTGGCACTCCATGACCGGCAGGACCCGGAGGAGACCCTCCCTATGGGAGTGAACCAGACAGTGGGAAGATGATTTAATTTGTTGCCCAGTTGTATCCTGTAAATAATAAGGAGTTGGATGTCTCCCAAAGTGAAAAGCCGTATGTCGTAGCTCCAAAAGTATTCCCTCTTATCATATTGATATTTTCAGTGGCCAGAAATCAAATCATTTTTCTGATCCACACAAGTTACTAAGCCATGACATGATTTGTTTAATTCATGCACAAAATGTTTGCACAATTTAATGGATTGTGCAAACCATGCTATAGTATGTAAACCACAGAGTACGGCTTAGTGCAATGTTTGAGCCTAGCCAGTTGAGTTTTGCTCAATAAAACATGGTCTCTGAGTAAAATCCATGTACCTAAAATAAAGCTTTTTTCAGATGAATTGGGACTTCAGTTGCAATGCTGGGTGATTCTTCTGGAAGTTTCATATTAGGCTCAGTAGCTTTGCAAAATGTATTTCCTTTCTGGATGATCTATTGTTGCAAAGCTTAAGGACGATCTGCCTAATTAAGCAATAAATAACTCTTGCTGAAAAAACGTGATGCATCACTTTAAAGCTACACATAATTCTCTTAGTTTAATTTGCAAAACCCAGAGTGAATAAAAGTGAGAAGGGAATAAACCTGTGTTTTCCTTCCTGCACACAAAAGATACAGGCATAGATTTTTAGAATGTTTCGCATTATATCATTCACAATTGATTGTAGGTATTTAAAATACACCATTTTGTACTTCGGATCAACATATTAATGACTGTATGGCCATTTAGAAAATGAAGAATGAGACTTTGAATGGAAATTGGTTCATAAGAGATTAGGCAATGACAAATTCCACTGACTAGTTCCCAAACAATCAAAATAAGACTGTTTGAAGAAAGACTAGAAGAATCAATATATCTCAGTAGCAGTGCCTAAGCTCTTTTAAGTGTGTACCCTTTCCTGACAATAACTGATAGCTGGTAAATTATAATTTCTTATAGTTTCTTATAATGAAATTCAGGGAACAAACGAAAGGCTGAAAATGGGATATTTCTATGCCTGTTGCCCAGCCATCTATCTACTTCCTTTAAAAAAAGTTTTTATCTTCTACTGATCACTGGAATTATTTAAGAGTGAAACTCTCTGTCCTTTTCTTCTTTTGTAGCATATACACTAAAGGTGAATAATCTGAAACCCAGTGACTGCACGGATGTGGTATTAAACATCTGCTTTGATTCTGTCCCTAAACATTGATGCCATTAACTATCATGCTTCTATGTACAAGACCACAAATTATTTTCATCCTTCCCCATGGGCACCCTAATGTGATTATTTTCTGTTATCTGCCTTCTAATAATCCCAACCTTAATTTGTGTACCTCCGTTTTCACAGTCGCTTTCTCCATTACTTGGACTCCACTTAACACTTTGTGTGTTGCCTTAACCAGTTAAATCATGAAGCTAACTTTTGTTGAAATTACAGATTTGTAGGAAATTTCACGGCTTCCCTTTTACCCCACCCTGATGGCCACATTTGAGAGTTTTGTTTTAGAAAACGTTGAGTTTAGGCATAATAAGCAAGGTCAAGAGAAACCACCATTTTAAAATTGCCTTATGTTTGTCTGTGATATAAGAACTTTGTTTATAGGGCTACCAGTAATACTTTGTATTGGAAAGCAAATTATATAGTGGAAATAGTTTGGGAAGAGGTTGGACCAAGGTTTGCAAATACATTTAGGGCTAATATTTGTTCGTAACAGGTACATTAAACTGTTGGGGCAGTCATTCATCAATCTGAGATCAGGAATTATCAATGCATTGATGATATCTGTTTATGCATCAAACTCTGGTTGATAGTGATGCCATCAACCTGGAGGCTGCTGATATCTCAATGGCTCAGGCTCAATAGCAATGACACATAGACTTATATATTGATTTACAGTCCTAAGTGGTTTAGAGTCAGCCTATTGCCCCCAACAATCTGGGTCCACATTTTATCAACTTGGAGGGATGGAAGGCTGAGTCAACCTTGAGCCTGGTGAGATTTGAACTGCCAAATTGCAGGTAGGTGCAGTACTGCATTCTAACCACTGCTCTAGCTCTGGGTGTTTGGCCTTCCTAGTTCTAAGAACTTTTCATGTTTCATGAGACTGGACATGTAGGATCTGTACCTGATTTGGGAATCTTCCTGGATTCTCACCTGCTGCTCAGTTATGGCCAGGAAGGCCTTCACACAAGTTCAGTTTATGAGACAATTACACCCTTTCTTGGATTAAGGGACTTTCTTCTTGGTCCCTCAGGACTTAGTCACACTTCACAATTGGCCTAGAGATGTTCATTCTCTGTGGAAGTTCCTTTGAAGACCACTGAGAAATTACAGCTGGTCTAGAATGCAATATCCCCCAAAAGCATTGAGCAATCATCTTGGGTGAAGTCTTGTATTTTCAATATCCATTTGTATGTTTTATTTTGTTTCTTGATTTATTATATTTATTAAGTTTTAATTGCATATTGATCTTAACTGCTTTCAGAAAGATAGATTAAACAGTAAGACATAAGGAAAGGAAAGATTCTTGAAATGTTAACATTCCTGAATTCACACTGTAATTCTTTAGAAGTGAAAAAAGTCCCACAGAGCTGTATAGGGTTTATCACCAGGTGAATGAATATGAAATTGCAGCCTTCAAATCACTGTTTTGATTGGGATGCCTATTTTAAGATAGCTACAGCAACCATGATATTTATTTATTTATTTATTTACTTACTTACTTACTTACTTACTTATTTTCTAATGTAAAGGTAAAGGTTCCCCTGGCACATACACACTAGTCATTCCCGACTCTAGGGGGTGGTGCTCATTTCACTTTCAAAGCCAAAAAGTCAGCACTGTCTGAAGACGTCTCCATGGTCATGTGGCCAGCATGACTAAATGCCGAAGGCTGTTACCTTCCCACCAAATGTGTTCCCTATTTTTCTACTTGCATTTTTACATGCTTTCAAACTGCTAGGTTGGCAGAAGCTGGGACAAGTAATGGGAACTCACTCCATTACGCAGCGCTCGGGATTCGAACCACCAAACTGCGGACCTTTCTGATTGACAAGCTCAGCATCTTAGCCACTGAGCCACCACGTCCCTATTTAATTTCTATATCCTTCTATTTTGAACATCTGATTCTGGGAGGTGAATAATAATACATTTTGTAATACAAAAGACCAACAGGATTGGGGTTATCTTCAACTCTGACGGGAGAATGTTCCCGAAGGCAGGGTTACAGCAGAGAAAGCTCTTCTCTTAGTCCCTGCCAGGTGATAGTCCTTGGTTGATGGGACTTGTAACATGTACAACCTGGCTGATCAAATTGGACAGGTAGAACCAACTGGGGAAAAGGCAGTGCCACAGGTAAGCCAGTCCCAAGTTATGAAGGTTTTTAAACGTAACAACCTGCACCTTGAATTTTACCTGGAATCACACAAGCAACTAATGCAGCTCGTGGAGTAGCATGTTATATGTGTTGAATATGCAACACCATTTACTACCTGTGCAGCCACATTATGTACCAGCTGAACCTTCCAAATGCTTTTCAAGGGCAGCCCCATGTAGAGTGTGCTGCAGTAATCTAATTCCATAATCATAAATACATATCCTAGCCCAGGGGTAGGGCCACGACCTGCGGGCAGACTAGCCTCCCCGGCCACCGCCGCCCCTCTCAGTCTGCAGGCGGAAGCAAGGCTGCCCCGCCGAATGGGGCGCTTTTTGCAGGAAAGCGCGATCGAAACGCTTCCGGGAATGAAAGAGAAGCGGGCTCCCCTCTTTCTCGGACGCCCCCCGGAGACAGGGGGGCTTCTCTCCCCAAAAGCATCTCCCTGAGCCCTTTTATTCTGGCCTGGTTTCTGTAGCATTCATTTATTTAGCAATTCATTTATTTAGCATCCTGCCCTACACCCCCACAAAGATTACCTGCCCTATATTTATTTCTAGCCTTCATGTTATGCCTTCTAAATAGGGTATATAGTTGTCAGTTGAAGTTCTGTTGGAAGTTAAAACCCACGCCTCTCCCAGAGAAGTTAAATATTTTGGGATGCACTAAAAAGGCAGAATATTTCGCCTAAAAGAAAAGCAGAAACTCATAGAGGCAGAAACGCAGCCCCCCCCACCTCTCTTAATGGGCCATTAAGGCCTCTCCACCAGTCTATTCTCCATAACAAAGATCTGCCTCCTTCCGGCACTTGGAGCTGAACCCAGAAGGACATTTCTTCCAGCAATTCTCAGTCTGGTCCTCTGTTGGAGTGGGACAACACTCCTGATTGGTCATTTAGGCTGACCAGTTTCCTATAAACGGAGCTCTGTCAGCCAAGGTGTTTCAGTTGCCTCACAGGCAGTATTGAATGAAGAGCTGTTAGAAATCACTCTGGCCCGGCTTCCATTCTTCACTCAGAACTTAACGCTCTATACGGACAGTCACCCATGCGCTGGTGACCTCGCGCCTCGATTACTGCAACGTGCTCTACATGGGGCTGCCCTTAGGTACCACACGGAGGCTTCAGCTGGTGCAGAATGCGGCCGCGTAAGTGGTAATGGGAGCTCCCGATACTCCCATGTAACACCTCTGCTCCCTGAACTGCATTGGCTTCCGGTTGCCCTCCGCGTGAGATTCAAGGTGCTGGTTACGACCTATAAAGCCCTGAATGGCTTGGGGCCGGAGTATTTGAGGGGACACCTACTGCTGCAGTCATCTTCCTGCCGCCCGATTCAGTCCCATAGGGAGGGTCTTCTCCGGGTGCCGACGGTGGGGGAGTGCCGGCGGGTGACACCAAGGGCGAGAGCCTTCTCTGTGGGGGCACCCGCCCTATGGAACACACTACCAGTAGAGCTTCGGATGATGCCCGATCTCCAGACCTTCCGCAGGGAGTTGAAGACTCTATTATTTACATCTGCTGGCCTGGACTGATGGGATTTTAGCTTTTGATTTTGTCTGTGAGGGCTTGTTTGTTTAATTAATTTTAATTTTTGTATTTATGTTTTTTAA
>JANHFR010000956.1:220998-232457 GCA_032468015.1 Mimophis mahfalensis | reverse complement strand
GACTCAGCCTTCCATCCTTCTGAGGTGGGTAAACTGAGGACCCAGATTGTTGGGGGCATTAAGTTGACTTTGTAAAACACCATTTAGGGGGAGCCCCGACTGCCCTAATAAGCAGGTATATACAAAGAGTGAAGACTAATGTTTCAAGAGGTTGTAAGCCGCCCTGAGTCTCCGGAGAAGGGCGGCATATAAATGGAATTTTTTTTTTAAATCCTGCATCCTTTTCTCTGGTCAAACTAAGCATCCTGGAATTAGAGAGAAATGGGGACTATATCTTACTGAAGGCAGAGGAAATCCAAAATACAGCTTCGTTTCTGTCCAGCCACGTGGGAGAGAAATGCCATCTTCGTATTCTTGAGGCAGCCACCTGACATATGGACGGTTGCTAGCTCCCAAAGTAGGAATTCTCCTGCAATATTCCATGTTCATTTAGAAAAGAGTTTTTAAAAAGCAATAAGACTTGGTTTACACACAGTGCTAACTCTTAAAATCCAGTAATAAAATAATATTCATACATGTTGCAGCAAACACACCATCCACATTCTCATTAAATGTTGAGGTTTAGTTCCAGAAGAAAGTCCAATACAATAATGGGTAGCCTTCAACTTACAACCACAATTGAGCCCAGCATTTCTGTTGCTAGGTGAGAAATTTATTAAGTGAGTTTTGCCTCATTTTAGGACTTTACTTGCCATCATTGTTAAGTGAGTCACTGCAGTTGCTAAATGGATCTGTCTTCCCCCTTGGCTTTCCTTGTCAGAAGCTCCCAAAAGTAAACCACATGATCCGAGACACTGTGACTGTCATAAATGTGAGTTGGTTGCCAAATGTGGATTTTAATCATGTGACCATGGAGATGTTCCATGGCCATAAATGTGAAAAATGTTCATAAGTCACTTTTTCCAGGGCCGTTGTGACTTTGAATGGCCACTAAACAAACTGTTGTAAGTTGAGGACTACCTGTATTTGGATTCTCATCTGTTGAATTACAAACTAAGATAGAAAAGATTCCAGGGTAAAAAGCTTTTTCCTGAGGGTGGTGTACAACAGAGGTGGTATTCAGCCAGTTCCAACAGGTTCCAGAGAACTGGTAGCAATAATTTTGAGAACCGGCAAATACCACCTCTGATTGGCCGACACCGGCAAATACCACCTCTGATTGGCTGACAGCATAGCCACACCCACTAGGCCACACCCACAGAACCGGTAGTAAAAAAATTTGAATCCCACCACTGGTGTATAAGCAGACTGCATACAAGGTTCTTGGCAATGGGCATGTCATAAAAGTGATTTGGCTCTCACTTTCCAGGAGGCTTCTTGAACCTCTTTTTTGAGCCAACCACCCTGTAACCCACCCTAAACGGGTCTAAAGTCCCCCAAGTTTGGCAAGGGTTGACATCTATTGCAAACTCCATTCTAGTGTAAATCTAACTTTACAGATTAACAGAGTTGGAAGGGACTTTGTAGGTCATCTAGTCCAACCCCTGCCCAAGTAGGAGACCCTACACCATTTCTGACAAATGGCAGTCCAATCTCCCCTTGAACGCCTCCAGTGATGAAGCTCCCACAACTTCTGAAGGCAAATTGTTCCACTGGTTGATTGTCCTCACTGTCAGAAAATTTCCTCTTATTTCTAGGTGGCATCTCTCCTTGTTCAGTTTCCATCCATTATTCCTTGTCTGGCCTTCAGGTACTTTGGAAAATAACTTGACCCCCTCCTCTCTGTGGCAGCCCCTCAGACATTGGAACACTGCTATCATGTCTCCCCTGGTCCTTCTCTTCACTAGACTAGCCATGCCCAGTTCCTGCAATTGTTCTGCATATGTTTTAGTCTCCAGTCCCCTAATCATCCTGGTTGCTCTTCTCTGCACTTTTTCTAGAGTCTCAACATATTTTTTTGTATTGTGGTGGCCAAAACTGGAATCAGTATTCTAGTAAGTGGTCTTACTAAGTTTTTATAGAGTGGTATTAGTATCTTACTTGATCTTGACTGTATCCCTCTGTTAATGCAATTTAGGATTGCGTTGGCTTTTTTGGCTGCTGTTGCACATTGCTAGCTATTTAATTGGTTGTATTTAACGGAACAATAATAGCTCAGATCATGGAGAGCCAACTGACACTCCACACCTGAAGAGAGCTTTTTCCTGATTGAGCAACTGATTTTATTCATTATGTTAAACTTTAGTTTATTTAACCATAGTTTATGCGATAAAATTCAACTGGTTGAGTTGACAGAACACATCTAGTTTGTAAGTGCCAGCTTCAGAGATGGCACATTCTGGAGAACTTTGGAATGTTTAGATTCTTTGCCAGACCATACCATTCTCATCAGTTAAGGGCAGCCCTATTGTCTTCCAGGAATAAATCTCCCAGAAAGAGGAAGTGGTTCATGCCATTCTAGTCATGGTTAAGTCCCAATTCTGCTGCTAATCAGAAAAAGTTAAAGAGTGCTAAATGACCTCACTTTTGGAGTGCAAGCTTCCATGGGCAGCCTGACGACTTTCTTATGACTTCCCTTCATATCCTCTTAAGCACAATAGGTTAGGACCAAACCAGTAAGTTTCAAAATTCAGAGCATATACTTTTGTATGTGCAATAGACCACAGGTGTCAAACTTGCCACATCACGTTGCTGTCACATGATGATTTGTGATGTTTTCCCCCTTCGAGGAGCTGGGGTGGGCATGCACATGACATATCTAGCCTGTGGGCCACCAGTTTGGCACCCCTGCAATAGATTCTTCTGAAAGAGTAAGAAGATAACCTGTGACCCAGGCAGCTTTTGAAGCCTCTTGTGGCCAATGCTTGGTCAATGGTCAGAAACTGATGCTATATTTTCTGGCCATTTTGAGATGAAAATTAATGTAATTCTTAAACTAAACACAGGGTTTTGTTTTTTTTTCAAAAAAGGAACCCATAATATTTTCCCCAAAACTTAAATATGCCCCTCTTCACCTAGCAGCCATTAGCACTTAAAAACAATTAGACTAGGATCTTAGCCACCAAAACATTGTCTATTTCTATTATAGAATCATACAGGTTATTGCATTCGCCTGTAATGGTCCGGTAAGGGCTCTTCTCATCACATGGCTTTGTACAGATCTCTTGGGAAGCACAACCGGTTGCCTTGTAGATAGTTTGCATCTGGGAAGGGGACAGCACATCTATAGGAAAACAATGGGATTTAGACTTCAGGGCTAAAAAAAATAACAGAAGAATGCAAGACTAGAATCACTTGCCTTCTGGATTATACTTTTAAAAACCAAAAATAGGATTTATGTTTTGTAAGGATGAGGAAATTTAAAAGGTGAAAGTCTAGTTATCCAAGTCATCATTGTCCCAAAGGTGCTTTTTCAAAAGGTAAATGGACTTCGTTTTTTCTTGAAGACATTTTGCTTCTCATCCAAGGAACTTCTTCACTTCTAAAGTGAAGAACTGAAGAACAGAACTGAAGAGCTTCTTGGATGAGAAGCAAAACATCTTCAAGAAAAAAACAATGTCCAAGTTGCTTTTTGAAAAAGCACCTTTGGGTCAAAAGGTGAAACGTTTTCCTTTTTCAGATACGTTGGATAGCTACTATATTAAATACCATTCATAGCATCTCCAACCAATCACTCTACAGTAATCAGTAACTTATTTAGCGGTTGCATTCCTTAAACACGCTAAACTGGTTAATTTTAAGTGGTTCATTTTTTGTCAGTGTGGGAAGCTTAGCAGGTTATGTGGCTGCTTTAGGAGTCAAGGTATTATGCAAATTCAGAAAATGGGTTACGTAGCCAAGTTAAGCATGCTGTTCAACAGCAGCCATCTTGAAGTTTTCAAGTCAATCAACGTTGCTCAATGTAGGATCTGCAAAGCAGAACACAAGTATAGCATCTCTGAAGCATGACTGCTTGGGTGGTCCTTTAAATGACTTCAAGGTAGAAGAGCCCAACACTTCTCATCACATGATGTTCCATTGATTAGCAGCCCTTCCAGGGTTGTTGTTTTTTTTGGGGGGGGGTGTCCACAATCTCTTTCTCTTTAATTTCCATCCATTGATCTGAGTTCTACCTTAGGAACAATTGAGAACACTCTAATCTAGCTTCTTCTACCAATTTGAAGATCTTTTCTCTAAAGATACCCACCCCTTAGGTAATGTTAATAAATAGGAGTTAATTTCTAACTTAAAATTCTCATGAAGGCAGATGCTTCCATATAAAATATTAGCTGCTTACCTACAATTATTATTAATGTCTTTTTTGGTTGCCCCACCCAACCATCAACTGACATCTAACATAAAATGATTACATTCCTAGATAAAAAAAAAAAAAACATTTGTCTTTTGCTTCCTCTTTGCAAATGATTGGACAAGTAGTGTACATGTACTCTGTGGTCAAAATGAATGGGCAAATCTGTCAATTCAGTTTCTTCTCAGTTCCCCATATTTAGTTCATCTTATGCTTGAGTTTGAGATTTAAAAAAAAATAGATTGCAGGCATCTTTTAATCCATTCTTCCCACATTTTTCCAAACCATACAGTTTTTGTCTACAATTTTAACAAGTGCACGTTGTTTTTGGAAATCTGTAATGAGCCTCTGTATCTATCTTTCCAGGAACAGGTATATTTTTCTGCAGAGTTTCCTTTCATATAGGTTTGTTTTCCACTAGGGAAACTGTATTGCAAGTAACAGAGAAGGGCAAATGTTAAAGCACAGCCTAGTTTCTGTGAGATGGTAATGTGTGAGGCTGCATGCTTATGAGCACCATTTGGTATTTTAAAAGCTTACAGTATATTATAAACATTGGGGTTGGAGTTTTCAAATTGAAACACTCAGCATTAGCATTAATTTTGATCTGCCTGTGACAAGCTAAGTTATTACAGAAGTTATGATGTGCAAATAGCAAAGAATGTAAATTAAGCATTGAAGAAAACCAGCATTTTATTTCCCCTAATTTTGGTTACTTTTTGGTTACTTTTTCCTGTCCGCCTAGCAGTTTGAAAGCATGCAAATGAAAATAGATTAATAGGTATCACTTTGGTAGGAAGTTAACAGCATTCTGTCCACTTTTGGCATATAGCTGTGTTGGCCACATGATCACAGAAAATGCCTTTCGACTATGCTGGCTCCCTTGGCCAAGAAACAGAAAAGAGCACTGTACCCTAGAGTTGGACACAAACGACAAGGAAAACTTTATCTCAATTTGGTTAGTGTATTAGTCCAAAGTGTGCAAAATACCTGTGATATTGAATTCCTGGGGAAATACATCCTGCAGCTTCTCTTTCAAGAGGTCCAAGGTCACCAGCATATAATGAGCAGCTTTCACATGCAACCGAGTTTTTCCTACAGGTTGTTTGAAATACACTAGGATTTCTGAAGGGCGTACTGTCTCTTTCTTTAGTTTTTCTTCTAACCTGGTGAATCAGAAAATACCTATATCAAGACCGCAGAATAAAAGTTTTTCCACCCGCAAGCAGAGGTGGTATTCAGCCCGTTCTGACAGGTTCCGGAGAACCGGTAAGTGATAATTTTGACTGGTTTGGAGAACTGGCAAATACCGCCTCTGATTGGCTGACACTGGCAAATACCACCTCTGATTGGCTGACAGCATAGCCATTCCCACTAAATCACATCCATAGAACCGGTAGTAAAAAAATTTGAATCCCACCACTACCTGCAAGGTGTGTGTTACAATGACCCAGCCAAGGATGCTAACTTGAGAGGCAGAGATGGTTTTATGTTATCTAATGAAATCAAAGGGTAAACTAGGGCTCCATAATCCTGATCTAATACTTCTCATTTCTTTGTCTTAATCATTCGCCCTTTGATTTCATCCCATTAGCTAAAATGAATATTATCATCTTGATTTTGTAAGGCTTCCATGCCTTTAATGACGCAGAGGCAAGCAAATGCTATGCCTGTTGGTATTTTTATTCCAATGGTATACTGCCAAATCAATTCCATACCGTGAGATATTCAATCCCAATTAAAAAGAAAAACATCCACAATTCAAAAGCTGCAGCAAAACATGCACAATGAAGATATGGGATGAAAACAGGAATAGCTGAAATACTGAATAAGTTTGTAAGTGGCAGAAATATACAGGTTTTCCAAATGAAACAACATGACACCTTGCCTGAATTTTTGTCTGAACATTCACACGGAGAAGTCATCTAGCAAAGAACACAGCAAATCTTCATCAAATAGAGCAGATGGAAAAAGGCAAAAATAAACCTGGTTTCTGGAACCTTTGTGCAAAATCTTACCAATTCCGGGTGTACTCATAGGCAGCATCAACTAATTTCTTGGCTTCTTCCACATTCTCCAGAAGGAATCGAGGTTCCAGTTTCTTTGCAGTGTCTAAAAGAGATGCTTGGTTTCAATTTTGTTGAAGGAGACACTTCAATCAAATCCCACAAAAACAAACTAATGAGAATATAGCTTCCCTAATTTGGTCCCTAATCTGATTTCCAAAAATTATATTCCATCATATCTAGAAACCACAATTTTGGAGAAGTCTGTTGTAATATCAGTAGTATATTTTATTAAGTAATCATCTATTAAAATTGCCTCTGTTCACACAGTACTTTAAACTTTGTTAGTTACTAATGACATGGGTGGGTATCTGAGATCTACCGGGAAAAGCTTACATAGGTCATGCCTGTGTAAGAAGTTGTTTAGGGCAAACAGGGGACTCCAACCTTGGTAACTTTAAGCCTGGAGCACTTCAGTTCCCAGAATTCCCCAGCCAGCTGTCTGGGGAATTCTGGGAGTTGAAGTCTGCCAGGCTTACAGTTGCCAAGGTTGGAGACCTCTGGTTTAGGGTGCATATCTCTTGGTGGCCCTTCTTCATACTGTGGTACCACCCAAGATTTGGAATAGACTCTAAACATGAGTGTCAATGGAGGGAATTTGTGATGGCCCATATATCATATGCTTTCATACCAGTGGTGCAAATTACCGTAAATTTTGGACCATAAGACTCACTTCCCCCCCCCCCAGAAGTGGGGGGGGGGAAATGAGGGTGCATTTTATGGTCTGAATGCTGTCCAGCACATGCATGAGTGGGAGCAAGCACTCTCAGAATGACGGAGCTCAATATTTTAGTATACCGGTACTATTTGGTTCAGAATATTTTTTTCTTGTTTTCCTGCTCTAAAAACTGGGTGCGTCTTATGGTCAGGTGCATCTTATGGTCCAAAAAATACAGTATATACATCATTCATGTGATACGGCATGTATTAATTCCGTCATTTTCACAGAGATGCTCTTATGCACAGACATCATCTTGGCAACTGTTAGAAACATCTGTTTCCAATGAGAGTTGTCTGTAAGGGAGCTCAAAATAATCAAGGTAGCAGCCACACAATTGGGACTTGAAATCTACAGGTCTTGCAGCCACCAAGGTTCAGAAATGCTGCCTTAGGGATATTTGGCAGACATTTTGAGTGTCCTCTGAGAAAGGAAATGCAGACTGAATTTTTGCATCAGTTCAAATGTTAGCAAATTATCTTTAAACGACAATATTTTTTTTCTGCTGCAGTGAGTTGTTCTCACTGAGGCAATCAAAAACACTTGGAAAATTGCATTTGTTTCTGCAGCTTGTTCTTAAATGATGAAATCTTACCTTTTAGAGAAAGGTTATCTGCCTCTCCAGGCTTTACTGCTATAAGAATACCCAGAAGAACAAAGACCAGCCGCACGCCTTGAAGAAAGTAGAGGTTTGATGTGAGTTACGTGCAAATCATTTGGGGAAGTAATCTTTAATTGTCGAAGTGAACTTGAATATGAATTTAGTATGTTACTCTAGATCCATAAACTTGGACAGGACAATGTGTGGGTATAAAAATGCTTGCCCCAGATCTGGAATTTTCTTTCCTTTCACAATTCTAGGGCTACCACAACTGGGCCTGAAAAATCTGGATCACCCGTGGGTGATAGCAAACGGGGCAGTCACCCTATTTTCTCCAGCTCAGATAGTGTAATTATATCCCTCTTGAAAAATACAAATGGAAATAAAACTCCCAGTCCCCCTTTATAAAAACACAAATGCCAGAATTGTATTATATAGGATTTTCTTGTTTCCCTTCCTTCTGTCTTTCTTTCAATCCCTCTCCATTGTTTCTGCATACAATAGCAGAATTTATCAATTTATTTACATTGAAGTACATCCTTGAGTGACTCTATTTCTCCTTCCTCTTTGCTCCCAGACACATGACAGAGAATATGCCCAAAGTTGTTGAAATCTCCACCATGAGAACTAAACCTTGAATGACCACAGAATGACACAGATCGCAGCAACTCAAAAAGTAGAGGAAAATCCTAGGGCTGCTGGAAAGCTGTGAGAAAGTCATTTTCGGGATAACAGCTGTCAATAACAGCCACAATCACATTCAGAACAGCATGCTGTATATGCAATTCCTTCATTCTAGATCACTTCTCCATTAATGGTGTAGAACAGGGGTGTCAAACTCGTGGCGTCACATTGTCATATGACATATCATGACTTCCCCCCCTTCACTAAAACAGGGGTGGGCGTGGCCAGCAGTGACACATTCGGGCCACAGGCCGTGGGTTTACAGTCCTGGTATAGAGGATCTTCATAGCATCACCCAACTATGGTTGAAGTCAAGTAAAGCTCTGTCCACAGTTACGATTATTGTGAACCAATTATGATAGGATGACTAACAATGATGGTAGAAGGAGCCATCTGGAATCACCTTGCAGGGGGAAATGGACAGCTTAAAATTTTAATAAATAGAACAAATGACTGCAGCTGGCACTATAAATTGCTATTAGGCAAAAAGAGTGAGTCATGTTATTTAGCCATAAAAATATCAAGGAATGTTTCATTGTTCTTCAAGAACAAAATGCAGAGTTCCCAAACCTATACAATTATAAAAAATAATTTTATTTGCTAATCATGCCAAAGGAAAAGAATAATTTTATTTGCTAATATGCCAAAGGAAAAGAATAATTTTATTTGCTAATCATGCCAAAGGAAAAGTTAAATATAGAAAGTTTTTTTGGGGTTGTTATACACTAGAAATTTAACTCTGGAAATACTTAAAATATTAATACTTTGTACCTATGATCATCCCATAAATATTCACAAAAGCTTGAAATGCAAGAAAGTGTATCCTTATTGGCATGTAGATACTTGCTTCTATCCTATTTGTCAAACTGACATAAAACTCAAAAGCCTGCAATCACCCCTGATTGAACAAAGTTGATGCAGAAAAAAAATACTTATTTTTAGACTATCACTTAAAGATAAAATGGTTCTGCTTCCCACTGTAGTTTTTCTAGTCAAAATAGAATGACTTTGTCCAATATGATGCTCTCCAGATACACTGAATTACAATATGCACTATTTCTTATCTATCAGAATAGGAGCTGTAATCTAACATATCTGATGGTTCTCAGGTTGAGGAAGGCTGAACTAGGCAATCTTACTAGTCAAGGAGATCTAATGGAAGAAATGGAAATCACTCAAGTCCATAAGGTAGTTTCTGAGCAATGCACGAAGATAATCCATTTTAAGAAGCATTTCAAAATCACTTACTTGCCATCTTCTCCAGTTCTGACCTTAGATGCTTGGAAATCAACTATTTTCTGGAAGATGGGAGGTACCATTTACAGAATAAAAGTCACACCCCTTTTCTTTTTCCCTCCTTTTTTTTAAGACACATCCTACTGATAATGCTCTGAAAATGTAGAAGAGTCACACAGCAGCTTCCTAGGTTTTTAGATCTTGTTGGCAAAAGTCCAGAGGACTAGTGGAAGAAAGAAAGTTCTCTTTCTCTTTTTGCTGTTATGGTGGCCCAGAATTTTGCAGGCCAGATTTGGTGACCCACTTTTCCCCAACCTGGCATGCTTTCGATGTGCTGCAACCCAAATGCATCTGGAAAGTATGTCTTTTGGGGGTGCAGAGCAACAACTCCAACTCAAGATACTTTGTCTTGAAGAGCAGCAAGAACCTGTTTGAGTATCGACGGGAGAGACAGAATCAAGTCACAGCAGAGCATAGGGACACATTGGGAAGTTGGGCTTGAGCTATCAAAAGCAAAAATCAGTTGTTCTGCAAGGTCAGGAGGGGATGCTGGATGTACTTCCTTTGCTGGAGGAGCCTTGCCAAGAACATTAACAAGAACACAAGCTTTAAATGTGTAACATGAAATTTTATGTTTAAAAATACATCAATTCTTCCACACTCATCACATTAGTCCCTTTTGGGGAAGCAACTGTATGCAAATCTTAGAGCAAGAGTAAGATATAATGGACAAATAAAATAAAGGCAGAAGATGAAAGAAATGGAAACCTAAATCTAGTCCATGTCAACACCATTCACTATTCTTCTTCATATCTTTCTATCACTGTTTCCTTCCACCCATTTCTGTGGATCACTCCACACATTAACATCTGTTCTTTAAACATCTCACCTCTGTCTTTTTCAGCACCACGTGCATCACATGCAACCATGATCTTTCTTTTTCTCTCAGCCCATTTCCTCTTTCTTCATATATTTGTTTTACATTTTGATTCTTATTAATACTCTCTCTGACTAATCCATCTCAATGTAAAGTATTTCTTTTTTTTGCATTCACTCATTCTTTCTTTTGTATATATTCTTTTATCAGCCATACATTCTAATGTTAACCTATATTTCTTCTTGCTTTATCACATATATTTTTGAGTATTCAAGTTATCATTCTTTTGACATGTCTTAATTTTCACTCCCTTATGAGAAAATGGGCAAAAGTTATGCATAGCTCCATAATGCATTTTTTGTAATGGGCTACAGAATACCCATTATGGTTCTGCTGGTATTTGCATATCATAGCATTTCTCCATCTATTTTTTTAATGTATTTTTCCATTCAACCTTGTCTTTGATACATTAACTTTCTATATTCCTTGTTGCATGCTTGATATCTGCAGCAAATAATTCAGATTTGTAATCAACAATGCAGCATAACCTGCATATAAAGGTACACAGTCACATTCCCAATCAAAGTTATTGCAAATTTTCCTTCTTCATTTGTCCATAAATATATAAAACAACAAAGGACCTTCTTACATAGTTGTCTTATTCCCTGTTATTCCACACTCATTCCTTTCCATTTATACTCACACATCCTTTATTTCCACTAGATTGTGTGCTATTAAATCAGTGTTGACTCCTTGCAACCACATAGACTTTTCTAAAATGATTTGTCCCCAATCTGACCATTTGGGCCTCCCAATAGTGCATGCTGTAAGTGAGTCCATGTTTCTCAGCTGCTAGTCATTCATTCTCTTTTGTTCCACTTTCTCTACCATTATGAAAGGTGCTTTTTCAAGAGGCAACTGGACTGTCTGGTTTTTCTTTGAAGACATTTCGCTTCTCACCCAAGAAGCTTCCTCAGCAATTCTTGGATGAGAAGCAAAATATCTTCACAGAAAAACAAGAAAGTCTAGTTGCCTCTTGAAAAATCACC
>JANHFR010000956.1:198568-209268 GCA_032468015.1 Mimophis mahfalensis | reverse complement strand
GGTTGTTAAATTATTGGCTCCCGGTGTTTTCTTTTCTGTGGGAAATGGGTCCAAATGGCTCTTTGATTGTTTAAGTTTGCAGACCCCTGACCTAGGAGTATCAAGAAAAACAGAAGCCACACTTACCTAAATCAGGGACCTGATCTTCCGCCCTGGTTGATTCTCCTAGGGGACAAAAGGTATTATGAGTGAGCTGTGTTTGTTTGCCAGTGTGTCTTAAGCAAAGCAGTTCCCCAAGAAGAACATTTATTTTGGAAAGTGGTGGAATGACCTGGCTAATTGCAAATGCTTACACAGGTCCTATGAAGATGTACAGTTCCAGCCATCTAATGGATATGCAGAACTCGCATAAAAGATAATCCTATTTAAGACAATAAGTACTTTTACTCCCTTTAATGACCCTGTAGTCCAAGGGTATCAAACTCAAGGCCCGTGGGCCACATCTGGTCCATGGGTTGCTTAGTTCTGGCCCACGGGACCACCCTGGAAACAGTGAATGACCGGCCCACAGCCCTCCCGAGCTCCTTTTTCACTGGCAGAGGATTGCAGGAGGTCATTGCAGCCAAAAATGGAGCTTCTGAGGGCCACATACAGCCCTCCCCAAGCTCCGTTTTCACTGGCAGAGGGTTGCAAAAGAGACTGTCACAGCTGAAAATGGAACCCACTCAGGCCACCACAGGTGCCCCTGACATGAGTCACATCAAGCTGGCCATGCCCAACCTGGCCACACCCAGAGGTCAAACACAACCCTGATATGGCCCTCAACAATATCAAGTTTGACACCCCTGCTGTAGTCCCTTAATTCGGGATAGAATCAGGATGACTAGATGCAGCTGAGCATTTATTGGCTAGATGCCTTGTATTCTATTCCATCAGAATACATTTATTGGCTAGATGCCTTTGTATTCTATTCCATCAGAATTCACAGCAGATTTTTTTTCTTTATGCCCTAGGGAAGAAACATCTGCTGCTACCTAGGATTGAACTCTCAACCTTCCAAGAGGGAGGTGAGCATCTTCACCATTAGGCCATCTTGCCACTCATCCAATAAGCACTATTATTAAAGATTGGAAACCTTTTATGGACTTCTTGCTGAAAATGGAAATGAAAAAATGAACAACAAACAAACAGATGATTTATGGATTTAGGTAGATTTAGATAGAATACAAGAAGAATTATAATACATGTTAATGAGGGAGATGGGAAGATAAGTTTGTATTTGCTTGAAAGACTGGAAATGATGTTTTTTTCTAGTTGTATTTCTTTCCACACTTTGCTTGCCTTTTTACTTCACATTATTTCTTCTCTTTCTTTTCTTTAATCTTACTTTAGATTACTACCTTTTTGTCTTTTATATCTTTACAAATTTTTAATAAATACTATAAACAAACAAACAAATAAACAAACAAACAAGTAAGTAAGTAAGTAAGTAAGTAAGTAAGTAAGTAAGTAAGTAAATAAATAAATAAATAAATAAATAAATACAAAATATATGAAGAAAGATAATTCTGTTATCCTGATAATTACAAGATATCAATGGCTTCTATCATGAAATACTGCACTGACCTTTCTTAGATCGTCGAGGCTTTGAAGGGCGATTTGATGGGCGGAATGGAGGTGGAGAAAATGCACCATTCCCTTCAATTAAACAAAACAAACCACAATTAAAATAGCAAGCAATACAAATCAATAACTTAATAAATCATTCTCTGCAGCCCATTTGCCTGTGGTTCTTAATAAGCTGTTAGGCTTACTTCTGGATTAGTATGATGTAGACGAGTGGTTCTCAACCCTCTTAATGCCGTGACCCTTTAATACAGTTCCTCATGTTGTGGTGACCCTCAATGCCTGGAGACGGATAGAGGAGCAGTGTCTCGGTTCCTAAGACCATCAGAAATATGGGTTTTCTGATGGTCTTAGGCGACCCCTGTGAAAGGGTTGTTTGACCCCCAAAGGGGTTACAAGCCACAAGTTGAGAACCACTGATGTAGACAATGGATTGGGAGATCCATCGCTATCCATAATTATCTCTCAAAACATTTTTTTTAAGTATTGTTGTCCAGAATGAACAGTTTTATTGTTGGGGAACTTGATGAACCATCAAGGTGCCCAAAGAAGATAAATAGCAATAGCAATAGCATTTGATTCATATACCGCTTATCAGGGTTTTTAACCCTCCCTAAGTGGTTACAGAGTCAGCATATTGCCCCCGACAATCTGGGTCCTCATTTTACCCACCTCAGAAGGATGGAAGGCTGAGTCAACCTTGAGCCTGGTGATATCTGAACTGCCTAACTGCAGACAGCTAGCAGCTAAGTACCACATACAGTGCTCTACTCGCTGGTGGTAAATGGTACACTAAGTACCCAAAACCTCTCCCCAGACTTTGGAATATTATATTGTTCATTTAACTGGCAGAAGCACATGGTACAAAGCCACTGCAATGGAAGATTCTGAGCTGAAAAGCCCACAGTGTTATTCCCAAATGTAAGCAGAATCTGTTACTTTGCTGTCTGATTCCACCATGTTGTACATAGAATCTTCTTCTACCAATCTAAATATTGTCCTGGCAATGTGGGCACCTTTGAGACAGAGAAAAAACAGGACTCAAGCAAATTAACTATACATTCTTGTTTTTTTTAAATTTTTATTGTATAAAAGTTAAAAACATAATAAACATTTTTCCAAGAAAAAAAGACTTACAACAAGCGCTTTTTATACATGGGACTCATACATTCATAATCATAAAGTTTTGTTCTTATCCAGTCTCTCTTTTAGCCACAGATACCATAACTAGACATTCTTTAACAGGTAAGTGGACACTTATCCATGAATTATATGCAGTCGTTGACTACTTCTATAGAAGAGTCTATGCTTTTAGTCATATAGATCCAAGAGAATGTCTGGTTCCCCAAGGCCCATCTGTTCAGTCATTAGAACTGATATTTTCTTGAGCAAGATCCTTACTAACCCAAGTTTTAACTTGTTTTCCCTCACAAATCACAGTAATATGGGTGAACAAGATATTTTGTGAATAGTTTTTCATGTGTATCTGAGGGGGTTCTGTTATCACAACCTCATCCATTACTTTTTCTACTGGAACATAGCAACCAGCATGATTTCCCATTCAAAAAGTTTTCCCAACTGTGGCCTGGCAAAGTTCAAGGAGATCAATAAATTTGGGTAGAGTACCTAGACTTTCCATCAGCATATCAGTAGAAATGTGGCCTTCTTCTATCAGCTGTTTTCTTGCACTGTCACTGTCCACCCGGAGCTCAGACACCATGTTGCAGGGTATGAACCCTGTTTTTCCCCCACATGCCCCTCTGTAGAAGCCATCTGCATCTTTGTGGCCATAGACCTGTGAAAGAGAGAGACAAACAATCTATTGCAACAGTGCCAAAAGAATATTTGCTTATGTCCATTTACTTCTTTCAACTCATTGCTAAATTCATCCCCAAAAGGTTTGCAATAATGGGATATCCCAATGATTCTCAACCTTGGTGTCCTGAAGATGTGTGCACTTCAACTTCCCCAAATCCACACAGAATTCCCCAGTTTGGCTGGCTGGGGAATTTTGGAAGTTGAAGTTCCTGCATCTTCAAGACGCCAAGGTTGAGAAACAACCTTGGGATATACAAATGCACAGAATATTCCATTCCAATTCCAATTATCCACCAACCCCAAGAAAACAGATCTCAGGGTCATGGTGTGGAGCTCAGGGTGACAACCAGGAGAAAATATGAAATCAAAGCTAGAGGTTGTTATGAGCTGAAGATGATAAATGTGGGAATTTTTTAATAAATCAATAGCACATTGGGAATTTTGCCCAGCCAGTAGGAGGTAGTGATTAGCAGTGGTCTAAGGCTTACAGAAGAGACATCAGAATTCAAATTTCTACTCTGTGGTGACCTTCTTAAAAACTACAACAACCTACAACCAAAACTCTGGGCTCGATTGTGGTTATAAGGTGAGGACTGCCTGTAACTGCACTGGAAATGTGACCTGACAGCCTCTTTTCAAACCTTCTGGCTCAGCTCAGGAAGATCCATCAATCATCAACGCTTCCTCCTTTAATGACATCTGCTGAAAACCTTAAGAGGACAATTCTTTCAATCACATCTGTTTTGAGAATAAAGCCACAATTGGGTTTAGTGGCCAGTGATATGGGAAACAATAAGAAAGAAAACCAGGTACACCTCAAGATTGTCATGGGGGAAGGGAGAAGAGGTAGTAGGTATCACTCCCACCCTCCACTGCCCTCTCTGTAGTAAAAATAAAGGTAGATAACAAAAAATAAATAAACTCAAGCTCATTTTTGCATGTATTCTCTAGCTTTCTGTGCCTCCAAGTTTGACAAACCGTCTTGGAGAACTGCAGGGCTTCTCCAGCTATTTGTAGCTATTCCAATAAAATTATTTCTGAACAGAGCACCATGCAGCTGAACCATTCATGCATTCTGCCAAGCTGTAAAGGTTTTTAAATAAATCAGAGAGTTCTAGATCCTCCTACTCTGTGAGAACTGAGCCCTGCCAATATGTCTCTTCTTGGTGTCGCTCGTACCTTCAGAATCTGGCCCTCTTGAAATGGGAGCTCCTCTTCGGCAGCATCCCGATTCGGGGACATCGAAACAGGGTCATAGTCAAAAAGAGCCACAAACAGTCGTGCTGAGCCCTTGTCCTCTGCTGATTCAAGGGAAGGACTCCTCCAAGTTCCTAACCAGGACACAAAAGCAAACCACAATTGGACCGAGCCTGTCTATCAGGCCAGAATTCCTAGCCCTGGTGTTGCACCTGCAAATTTGGAAGGATGGGTGTGATGCTGCGATTTTAACTTCTTCACGTATATGATCTTGTAAGGGAATTTGGAACCATCCTTGTTCAACTCTTTCTAAATTGTGCCTGCCCCCGCTTTAAAACAGCCCTAAAAGCTGCAACTAACTCACCAATAGTTCCACTGGGAGGAGGGGTCCCTTCTTGACTTTTTCTTGGAGATCTTCGGTCTCTCTGGACAGGGGACTGGTAAGATGTTGAGTCCAACAGCCCGGGACTACCTGCCACCTGAAAGAGAACCCTTGGCAGAATCAGTCCTGTGTTGATTCACTGACATTTTGGCTACACCCTGCAGCAAAAGCACAAAATGCAAAGGGCTAGAATGCAGCATTCCTCTTTTGCCAATGTTTCCAGAAAACACTGAGAAGCAAAGCAAATTGCACAGGGTCAGTTTTGCAGTTAAACTGAATCTGTCATTTTGACACCATAATATACATTCCCCCATTCATTGTGAGATCTGGCATTTGCCGTGAAACTAAGAAATTCTCATTTCCTTTGAGTTTTCCGTAGTTTGTGGACCGCTAGATCTTATCGATCAAGGTTACATTGATATAATTTATTCCTAGACCAAACTGATCAGACGGCAGCCTCTTTCTGGAAGGCTTTGCAAATAAAAAGAATATGAGATTCGCGATTTATAATAAAGGGTATTTAAGTCTGCAGGCTTTCCTTAAAAATTAATGGGGAAAAGGAATACTGCATTGGATATTTTTCAGCCAGTGATGTCTGATTGGTAGCCAATCCCAAAGCAAAATATGAGAAAAGCCAATAAGGAGTATCACGCAGATGGGCTGTAAGTTTCAAATAAAAACAGAAGCCTCTATTTTGTAAAGCACTTCAACACAATAAGCAGAATGCAAGCAAGCATAGGAGCAAAGGGTCAAAAGCACAGTCAGAATTGTGGCAAGCTGCTGTGACAACACCAGCTGATGAAGGAAGCGTCTCACAGACCCATTTTTGCACATGGGGGCCCTCCTTCCAAGCCTGCTCTGGCCTGGCTCCCAAGACAGAGGGACTTTTCTCCCGAGTCCTGTTCCATTCTTCTGGGGCACCATTGGCCTTCTTCCTCCACCCACAGTGTCCAGGTGAATGGCTGGGAGATGTGCTCCAATCCGTGCTCTCTCCCTCCCAACTATTGGATCGCTTCAGTTCTCGTCGCCCACTGGATTGGACTGATCCTGACTGGCTGGAGCAGTCACTCCATTCCTCCTCACAATCTGTCGGTGATCCATCAGCCCTCCCGTCTGAACTCAACAGGCTGACCGGCGTGGAAGTGATGGTTAAATCCTCCTCCTCATTTGAATCGTACTCAATGTCAATCTCCAAATTCTCTGGGCTGAGGCAGCGTGGGAGGCCTTGCACAGCTTTCTCTCTTTTCTCCTGGGGCATCGTTCTCCTTGAAGGAACTTGATCGGGCCTTTGCCCTGCCCAGCTGCACAGCTTCAAGTCACCCTCCGTGTCTAGGCTGGTGATCACATCCAAATTCTCTGTAAGGCTCTGCACTCTGTAAAGGCCACCTCCAGCGCAGTAAGAGTTGCTCCGCAGAGAAACACTGGGCTGTCGGATGTCTCCTTTCCGCTTCCTACGTCCCTGGGGTTGGACATGGGTCTTTTCCTTGCAATGACTGGATCTTCTCCATTCCATAACAGGAGATCTCAATGGTTTCTTTTGATCATCCCATTGATAGGCTATATCTTCACCATCCCATCTTCCAGAGCAACTGGATGTTTCATTCACACACTCCCCTCTAAACTTCTGCAGAAGGGTCCTTTCAGGTAAGATCAACTCTGAAAGATTGTGGTTTCTCTTAGACCAAGAAGAGAAACCTTGTGTTCTTCTGGAATGATTAGGAAGCTTACTCTGGAAGCTCTCCACAATCTTCTTTTCCAAAGGGATGGAAATAGGTTGGTTTAGGACTGGGTCCCAGCCTTCTTCTTCTTCATCATCATCATTGTCATCGTCATCTTCCTCTTCTTGCTCTTCCTCCTCTTCAGTCACTTCAGGAATACTAAACAGAGCCTTGCTGCAATTTTTTTGCAATGGCATTTCCAGGATCCGTTCCAAGATTTCTTCATCGCTGTCAGTATCACCAAGATCCAACTGTGCTCCAGACCCAGAAACCAGACCATCAAGGAAGAAGCAAAGAGAGAAAGAGGAGTTAGGCATTAAAAGGTGGGTAAACAACACTTACCATCACTCCTGTAGATGGCATTAAATAAGGACTAGGCAAATTCACAAAGTGAAAAGTCAATCAGTGGTAATTAATGAAGGTAATTAAATGGAAGAGTGATACTCAGAGGCAAAACAACCCTTCAAACTTATTGCTGAAGCACAGGTTTTTATTTCATGATTGTGGGCTTCTGTATTGAAAGCAAGATTCTAGTTTTGATGAATCTATTTTCATCTGGCTCCAGCAGGGTTGTTTCAGTGTTTGAATCCTTCTAGAATCCAGCACCAAGACCTATGTTACAGCGCTAAAGAAGCCATTCCTTTACATAGAAAAAAATGTGGAAAATGGAAATGGGCAAATAAATGGTTGAACCTCCAGCTGTACAGCCGGAACTGGAGTGTCTCTTGGTGTATTACATATCACATGGCTACTCCAATCTACCTGAAATAGATTATGATTATCATGATCACCATCATTTATATACCATTCTTCCTCCCACGGGAGTTTTCCCCAACTACATAACTTATATGTGTGTTAGGTAATAGCGATGCTCAGTGACAATAGCTGGTTGGGAATTATAGGAAATATAGTCCAAAGCATTTAGAGATTGTAAGAGAAAATCTTTCAATGTTCTGATGAATTTAGCACATGAGAAAATGATGTCTGTTATTTCCTGTTTGGCTTCTTGTAGCTTTTTCCATAATGGCATTTGCCTGGCCAGCCTCCTCTCAAAGATCATGAAACCCAACCAGGAGTTCTTCAGATAAGAGCAGTCACCCACTGCTCTGTCTTTTCTTGATGTAGGGAAAGTCCATCTAGTCAGGGTTTTCCACCATCATCAAAAGTACAAAACTAGATCATTTTCATGTACATGAATCATTTTCATTTACACATTCAAGAAAATCTTCCTTTTTAAAAAATGCCCCTTGTGAGAAACCAAATGACCAAAAGTTGCTTGCAACCAATTCTGAAAAATGAAATCAGTATGATGTAGGACTGGAAAGTTAAAAATGTCTGGAGCTATCACCAAGAGAAAGGCCCCTGGTCAGATAGAAAAGGCTAAAAGGATCGTGTTATGATTGAAAACCTGAGGCTGCTCAAGAATAAAATCCATAAAGATCTGGGATGGGGCTGGGACAGGAGCATGGGTGGAAAAGCAATTGTCTACTCTCACCATGATATTCAAGATTATTTGAGACCCTGTACCTCCGTAGCAAGTATTGTCTATGTTAGAGATCCTTCCCATTTTATTTCCATTAACCCAGGAAGACTGTTCATAGAAAAGGGACTAATCAACTCCTTATCTCAGCCACAATGTCTTATAAAAACATGTGGTGCTTTTCACTTAGATCAGGGGTGTCAAACTCAAGGCCTGCAGGCTGGATCTGGACTGCATGGCCACCCTGGAAACAGCAAAGGCCCATGGTGCCTCTGCCAGTGAAAACGGAGTCCTCAACCTCTGTTTTTACTGCCAAAGGGTTGCAGGAGGCCGTCGCAGCCAGAAATGGAGCTCAGGAGCCTGTTTTCGATGGCAGAGTGCTCTGGCTACCACAAGCACCCGCCCCCCCGACACTTGATGTTGAGCTGGCCCCACCCATCCGCCCCAAGGGCAACACAACCCTGATGTGCCCCTCAATGAAATTGAGTTTTAGACACCCCCTGACTTAGATGAACCCTGTTTTCCCTTCATGCTCTGCCAGACTATATCCCCACCATTGCTACCCTCCATTTTGCTATAACTCTTTCCCAGTTTTCCTGTGTTCCTGCCCACTCATAGTTCTCCAGTGGGAGATGTGCTGCATCATCTAGCTCTTTTAATCTGGCACTCTCCACACTGATGGTGCCATAATGTCATCGGGCCTTTCTAAGAATGTAGCAATTCCAGAAAATTTACATAGGATATTTTATACCTGAGCTTTGAACAGTTGATGCCACAACCTCAAACTCTTTGTTCTGCATAGAGCATTCTATTTATTTACAATTTTAACTCATACCCTGCCTTTCCTCTGAGAGTTTATGACATCCAGGGGTGGGTTTCTACCGGTTTGGCCTGGTTAGGGCGAACTGGTTGTTAATGTCACCAGAGGTGCGTGAAAGTGGGCCCACTCACCCGCCCATGTTTCTGGGCTATCCTTTATTGCTGTGCGCACATTCCATTAAGGCTAGGAAACAGCTGAGATGCAATAAAGCCAGCAATTTCTCAGGCACGCTAATCAGTTGTTTTGAAATTCCCGCATCTCCCGCATCTCAGCTGTTCTCTAACCAAATGGAACATGCACACAGCAAATGGAACTCTGCACACACGGTCCATTTGCTGAGATGCACCAGAGCCAATTGGCGCATCTCAGCTGTTTTCTGGCTCTGGGGCATCTCAGGAGTTTCCTAGCCCAAACGGAATGCACGCGCAGCCACATGGAAGCACGTGCATTCCGTTTGTGCTAGAAAACAGCTGAGCTGCGGCAGAGCGGAAAAATAAAACAGGCACACCAAACAGCTGTTTCCTAGCCCAAATGGAACGTGTGTGCTTCGGTGTAGCTGCGCGCATGTTCTGTTTGGGCTAGGAAACACCAGAGAAGCACCAGAGAAGCACCAGAGAAAACAGTCGAGGCATGCCAATCGGCTCTGGCGCATCTCAGCAAATGCACACACATGAAGCGCGCATGCAAAGTGAACCAGTTGTCACACTGGTGGAAACCCATCCCTGATGACATCATGGTCTCCTTCTTATCTCCATGACAAAAATCTTCTTTACCTTCTTACCTGTAGTTCTGGCAGCACATAGTCACAACACTTAGGCCAAAAATCACTGCTATGGGAATACATGGACCCAATTACTTTATCTGGGAAAAGCATGATACCCTAGATAACTCTTACACAAGGAGAGTCTTGCCAAGATATATCAGCACTGAGGTGGGGAGGTTCATGTTCTGTGCTGCCAGGCTCCCTAGCACTTTTTTAGCTCCTCCTCTCCAATTTCTTAGAGAACTACATATGCAAAATTATGAACTGAACTGCAGAAATTCCCATGACTTAGACAGCAGGAAAAAGTTAGAGATTCTCTTTGCTGCCATCTGATGGCCATGTATATTACTGCATTCCAGATCTGGTAATCCTACTCTTTGCTAGGTTGAGGAATAATGAAATAAGGGGGGTTAATTTGAACCCGGAACAACAGACTGTTTTAACTTAAATTTACTCTCCTTAGGGTTGGATTACTGAATCAAGTAGCCCTCCAAGAGCTCCAAGGAGCACTCTACTCTACTCTACTCTACTCTACTCTACTCTACTCTACTCTACGCTACCCCACTCCACTCCCTTTCTCGTGTCCCTATCAGACACTAAGCTCAGTTGACCATTTAAACCCCTTTAAAACCTTAAGGTATTAATTTTTGGAATTCACCTCCATCAGCTATGATACTGGAATTATATCCGACAGATTTAAAAGGGGGATTAAAGCAAGGGTTGCATTACCAATAGAAAATAGCTGTTAAAGCTAAATGGAACTGGTAATATAGCTTATATAATTTTTGCCCTACTTATGGGTTTTCTAAAGAAATCTAAGGGACACGGTGGCTCAGTGGCTAAGACGCTGAGCTTGTCGATCAGAAAGGTCGGCAGTTTGGCAGTTTGAATCCCGAGTGCTGCATAACGGAGTGAGCTCCCGTTACTTGTCCCAGCTTCTGCCAACCTAGCAGTTC
>JANHFR010000956.1:155039-173804 GCA_032468015.1 Mimophis mahfalensis | reverse complement strand
CACCGCCCTGAGTCCTTCGGGAGAAGGGCGGTATATAAATTTGATTAATAAATAAATAATAAATAAATAAATAAATAAATAAATAAATAAATAAATAAATAAATAAATAAATAACTGCTATATTTTAGGTGTCTCAAGGGCTTGGCATCAATCAACATCTAAGCCACTAATGTCAGGAAACTCTGATAGTAAACCCAGAATATCACTTCTCAGCTTCAATTTGTGAATCATGATTAATGAGCAAGAAGATTCAGAGATTTTAAGGCTCTTTTTCCTATTCTAGCACCTTTTAAGTAGTGGGATTCATCTCCTATCGTCCCCAGCCAGGAAAACCAAAGGTAGTGCTAACTGGGGATTATATAAAATATAGTCTAAGATGGCTGGGTCTGGGGTTGTTCTCTTCTAAGTACCGTATACATTAATGTTTATGATTGTAATCCTTCCTAATCTGGCAGTACCTAAAAAACTGTGGGAGGAAAGTTTGTCTAATATTATGTTTTCTGTTGATTAAAATCCTACTCTGTCATCAAGGAAGCTGCCCCATCCCGAGTTGCAGCAGTTCTATTTTCCTGGAATTGACACATTTTGAGCAGTTCTTTGAGTTGGGTGGTCTCTAAATTTGATATTTTTAAAAATAAATAAATAAATAAACAAGGAAATTATGGAAGCTCCTGAATAGATGGAAGGTTTCTGTTCTGATCAGGAGGTGCCCCTTTCCACTGTAACACTGAATGAACAAATGGAAACTGCCTTGTGTGAAACAAGATCTGGGCCAGTATTTGTACTTTGGATTGAAATGGTTCTTCAATCCACCTTTCACTGTCCAGAAACGCAGGATGGTTTCAGCTGGAGGTTTCAGGAACTGCCCTGGGAAAGGTAATCTGCCTCAAGGGGAAATAGGAAAAAAAAAATAGAAAAAAAAATCAGGCTCTGTTAGGAAATGGATAGAAAACGACGACAAAGCCTTTACTAACAAGCTTCTCAGATGTAGATTTTTATTCTACTATCTTTACATTATTTGCAGACAATGTTTCTGAAATATGGTCTCTCCAACCTTCAGCTTGCTAAAATGATTTACAGTCTTAAGGAACAAGAATTATATATATATTCAGTTATACTTTGTAATGCACTCAAAGGGGAATTAAAACCTACCCCTCTCTAAATTTATGGAACTCTGATATGGAGCCCCTCTCCTCAAAGCAGGCAACACAACATCAGGTTTCTCACCAACGCAACGTCAGGAAAGCTGGTTCAACCGCCCGATCCTCTTTTCAGCCAAGCTTGTCTCCACTCTTTACCACCCCAAAGGCGACGCGGCCTGCACAAAACCCGTCTGGCCGTTGCTTTCCTATCTCCCCGCTGCGCCTTCCGCTTCAGCACCAGGGACAGCTCCGCGCTGGCAAAGCTCCAGCCCGGTGGATTGTCCGGTGGGTCGAACCACTTTGCCGTCCGGAAGAGGGAGGAATATCTGCAGTTCGGCACGGGGCAGGGAAAAACTCCAAGCTGAGGCCCGAGGAAGGACCCCTTGAGTGGATAGTGGGAACTCCCAGATTCGACCATCTAAACTAGGATCTGAACTAGGATCCGGAAGAGGTGCAAACACGGTGCAGTTCCAAATCTCACCCCGTTCTCCATACAGGCAACATTTTCAAGGAAGGTTCAAGTGTGTTTAAAAGTATGTTTGTATTTTTGTTTCTTTGCATGTAAGGAATAGAGAATAGGAGGAAAGAATAGAACAGTGACTGACCTAAGTATTTATAGCTGGGGTGAGATTAAGTCGGGAATTCCTGATCTGGTGCAGCTGTCAATCAGAGTATTATACCTATTGGCACTATAATTTAATGGGTCAATAGGGCAGGGGAAAGAGGCAACAAAATGGTCTAGTGATGAGAGAAATGCAGCAGCACATAGGATACAGGCTCAAATCTCTGAGCCTGTTACTGGAATCCAAAAGCTTATCCCCCAACAATCCTGGCCACATGTAAACTCAATAGAAACTCTCCCAGTTCAGCTCAACTTTGTTGACATAGTCACATCAGTGTGAATCTTCCCTTGGCAAAAGTGCATGATTCGCCACACTTCTTCTGGGATGTTTTCCCCACTTCCCAGTACACCCCCACAGACTTAGCCTTTGATCTTCCAAGCACTACCAGATCTGATCAAGATATAAATCTTATTTGTCATCTCGTGCTACTTCTCTTTCCCTTGAAGCTGTTCTTCAGTTCCACATGTTGGGGGTTGTCTTGTATGCTTTCCATAGAAACTCAAGCACTCTGCAGTGCTATAAAGTCTATTTAAAAAACACTTGTGGGTGATGCTACAAAGTCAAACTCAGAAGAAATTCTCTGTGTTTTTTGTTCATTTCAGCCTTTTTAGCCTATTTCCCCTTGTTCTCTACCCCACGTTATCTGAACAGAGTGCTTATGTAGTTATGAAGTAACATCATTTGCTCAGGAAGTCTGCAAAAGACATATTAGTAAACAAATGATGTCTAATACACCCAGGGAAAGCTCAGCTTTCTTCTTTGGGCAAATAGCTCAGCTTTGCCCAGGCCTGAAGCTGCACAGTTAGCTCCTCTTCCTCCTCCTTCAGCAGCATTCTGAGGACCCACCTTTAAGCTGTTCCGTCTGGACAAAGAATAGAGGAACAAGTGGGGCTATTCCCAGCAGCATCTGCTGGAGGTGGGGGGGGGGGAGAGATCAGAATCAGCAATAATGGATGGGGCATGCATGTGATATTGACACATGTACAAAAGAGGTGCAACACTTCAGTTGCCCTTTGCCCTCTTGATGCTGTTGGCTCTTCACCCCGGTTAGCAACTGCAAAGAACCTTTGGCTCTCCAGAAGATTATCTACATGGTGGGCATGATAACAGTTGTTCATTTTAAGAACTTGTACCTGTGCTTGACTTCTCCCCTCTCCCTTTGTTGGTCTGTGTTCACTCAGCATATTTAACCTAATCAGATAAAAGCCTAGTGGCTACCTCTGTACAACAAACTTCTGAGTATTTTTTTTAACAGTCCAAAACATTGTGTGAACCCAGCTCACTAGACTATGAGTACCCAGAAGAATAGGATAATTCTGTATCTTAGTTAGGCATATTCCCCAAATACAGGATATATATGTCATACTATTAGGATCTTCTCACTAATATATGTAAGCCACGCTGGAGGTCTTTCTAGCTAAACAGTGGGATAAAGTATTGTAACTAAATATAATCTTTATGGCAATGTTTTTAAGCTTCATTTGATTCTTTTTCTTTGCTTTCAACCTGGATGGAACAAGCAGCAGATAAAAAAAAGCAGGAAATGCAGAGCATTACATAAGAGAATGACATATTTAATTGTCATTCCTCCTGCAGTTCTTTTCTCAAACATGTCCCATTTCCAGTGGAATGTCTTCACTATCTCACAACTGCAGCAGACCAATGGAATGATAAAACAGCAAACCCCATATACCATGTTAGATAGCAAAGATGGACTTAGGAATCTGGTATTCTAAGAATGATGGATTTTGCTCTAGATTGTCCAGCATGTGGATAATTAAAAGGTAGACAAAATGCACGATTATAAACTGGAAGGAGCAAAGGATTTACCTGGCTGGTCTCCTCCACTGCTATGCACAGTTCCTCCCATGGCTGTGATACCCTTGTAGGAGAAAAACCATTTGAGCAAGTAGTCCTGGCTGATGTGGTGAGCCCCAAGTCCACTAAAGCTACAGAAAAGTCTCCTGATTCCTGGCCACAGGGCTCCAGGGCTGCCTTAAAATTCTTCAGAGCAATCTGTCTCTGTAACCGCAGCACTTCCTTCTGAGATTCTCGGAGTAAATGCTGGAAATCTAGAAGAGGCAGACATGGAGGACCTTCCTAAAACAAAACCAGAAATTATCACTCACCAGATTAAATAAATCTTAGGTGGCTTATAAACCAGAGAAAATGGCGTATATTTGCATATGAGAAATATATTACACAGCAAATGACCAACTACTGTTTGTTTTGTCTTAAATGGTAAATGTCTATGCCATTGTGTCTTCAAGCAACATCTTAGAAGCGTGATTTATCTTCCTCCCACATAGAGGATGGAATCCCTTTTCTCAAATAACACTTGTTGCCTGCACTTGAACAAAAGCTTTTAAAAAGAAAGTACCTATGTTGATAAATCTCTGTTGTTAACCAAAAATGCCTTTTCAATGACAAATCTAATCCAGATTTCACCAAGCTGTTGCCCTCCAGAATTGTGAAACTTCAACTCCCTTTAACTGTGCTGGTTGGGGATTATGAGACTGAAGCTCAATAACTCTGAAGGGCAGCAGTGGGAAGTCTGAGTTTAACTGATTAACGCAGCTTCCCTAATAATATTAATAGTGAAAAAGGCATATTTCAGATTTCAAGCACATTTCATAACATTCTAGAAGTGTGAAAAGAAAAATTAACAGACATGAAAACCTGCAGCAAACAGTTAAGCTGGCTCATTCAAAGCAACCAGTGATCTGGGCCTCACTTTGTCTCTTTGATCTTCCTACCTCTCAGGTTCCTACATCCTCTCCTTCACTTTCAAACATCTCTCCTTGACAACTTTAAGGCAGGTTACTTCAACTCCTAGAATTCCTCCGGCCAGCTTGTTGAAATCAAACTGTCTTAAAGTTGCCACGACTGAGAAACACTGGTCCAGAGCATGAAATCCCACTTCCTTTAGTTCTTGATAAGATTTTCCCCATCTTTTATATGTTAACAGTGTCTTCTTCCAGTCATTCTTACAAACCTTGTTTCCCAATCTTTTGTTTGTCTTATGGACACTTATTCATAATTACTGGTATCCATTCTGGCACTTAATTGCTCCTCCTACCTACCTCTCCCTCTGCAACTGCACTGACTATTGGCAGTGAATGTTTTTCTTTATCCCAAAATTCTGAGTAGGTTTTTCCCCAAACTAAAAGTTCACTTCCCTCAGAGAATGATGTAGGAGTTTCATTATCTGAAAAAAAAAAATCTTCCTTAACAGTTGGAATATTAAATGGAAATCCTTTGATATCAGGGATACTCAGCCAGTGCCCTGATGGTTTCTGGTCCCAGTAACTAGAATCCATGAGGATTTTCTGAGCATGATGATAAAGAGACAACTTTTCTGTACTGACACACTTGGAAGTGTAGGAGCAGAGACAGAAAAATGTGATAATCCTGGTCCAGATGGGCCTGGATCCAAATCCTAGTGCTCACTCACAATGGATGGAGGTTTACCACATCTGGACAACATCAGCCTGAGTGTATTCAGTGGTAAACATTCACCTTTCCACCCATGATTTTAGCTTGAAGTTCTTGACACTCCCTCTGCAGAGCATTGATCTGTTTGTCTTTCATCAGGAGTGCATTGGCTTGTTCTTGGAGATCTGTAGCCCGTTGGCGTGCAAGCACTCTTTTGCACAGTCCTGCACAGGAGCTCTTCACATTTATTGGTGCATTCACCTACAGCAAGAAAAGACTGACAGTTGTCTAACAGGCCAATCTTTGGGACAAATAAACAAATGACTACGAAGATAAGCTGACTTAAGAGTCAAACCATTGGTCTGTCTGGCTCCATTCTATCTAACTTGACTAGAAACCTATTTCTAAGGCAAGGGCAGGCAATGTAAGCTCCACCAGATGTCAGTGGACTGCAGTTCCCATCATGCCTGACTATTGATCCTGCTGACCAAGGTTGATGGGAGTTACAGTTTATTTCTTCTCTGAGGGTTCTGGTTGGGATTTTCCTAACCACATTTGGCCACGCCAGCAATTAAATTGGAATTTTCTTGCAAGCAAAGGATGATTCCTACAGATTCTTCCATACAAAAAAGACAACACATTTGGGGAATGGCCACTTATAAACTACAAAGAATGTGCGTATGTGCATGTGGAGGGTGAAAGAGGGTGAAAGGTGAGAACTCTAAATCGAACAGTGATTATCATAGTTGAATAAGAGATCAGGATTCCAGGCTCTGTAGGCCAGATGTAACAAATTTAATGTAGGGCTTTTTAAGTCTGAGAGTCAAGATAAAGTATTCATTGCTTTTGAAAAAAGTTTAGTTTTTAATATTGAAAAGTTTGTAGTAAACTGTGACTTGGAACACCTTTCTGGAGTGCCAAGCCCAACAATATGGGCAGCTTGACTGGGCTTGTCTGCCACCCAGGGTTGGCTCACTTACCACTCGGAGGTTGGCCTCTTGCAGCTTCCTGGCTCTCTCCTCCAGACGTTTTGCAATGACTGCCAGCTCTGCATTCTTCCTCTTCAAATGCCTCACCTTCTCCTGAGTCTCCGGGAAGCAGGTCTTACGCTGGGAAACGGAAAATAAGAGAAAAAAGATCTGAGCTGCCTTTTTGACCCAGTTTTATTTTTGGAAAGAAATCCATTTTGGGAAAATAAGTCCATTCAGCAAGGAGGGCAGTATAACCACCTTTTTCTCCCCCAGGTATGGTATGGCCCGCCAATAGTTTCTTAAGTTGGAACATGAGTCATAACCTGAGATGAAGGCAATCTAATTGGCTAGAAAGCAGCTTGGATGATGCATTTTAGGTTAAGATTTAAAATCTCCCAGCTGTTTATTAAGCTTAAAGCAACTTCAGAAATTCTACTCCAGATTTTTTATTTATTTTTTTAAATTTCTACACTGCCCATCCCACCTAAGCAACTCTGCGTGGTTTACAATGACATAACAAAACAATATAAACACATGAGTAAAAGCACAGATTAAAAACAGAATTAAGAACAAAGTTAATACTTATAAGCTAAAAGTGAAATTCAAAGTTAAAAATTCAGAAGACTGAAAGGTTGACATGAGGAATATTCTCGAGCCATCAGCCATCCCCAGGGTTACATCTTAGATCCCATGCTAAATTTTTTTTTAAAAAAAAAATCCATTTATATGCTACCCTTCTCCAGAGACTCAGGGTGGCTTACAACCTCTTGAAACATTAGCCTTCATTCTTTGTATATACCTGCTTATTACGGCAGTTGGTGCCCCCTAATTGACAGAGACAGGTCTTTATATTCTCCCAGAAAGCCAGAAGGGTGGGAGCTCACTTCACCTCTGAAGGCAAAGGGGCAACAGCACAGAAGGCCAGCCTGCTAGATCCTGCCAGTTGACTGATTGGGATATCTCATCCTCCCTGCTTGACCAGGTGGGATGGGTCAATGCAACTGGGAATGAGGCAGTTCTTAATGTATTCTAAGATTGCCGTTGGTTGATCAATGATCAGGGCATATGCTCAATCTGGACTATGTTTACCACAAGAACAGATTGGCTGTTCTTGTGCTTCTTGTCCTTCCCATCCAAGAAGGAAAGTCAAGCCTGACTGGCTTGCTTCTACCTAGACGGGTCTACTAGTGCCTGCCTTTTTCTTTTAGGGATTGTTCCCTCCTTAACTGTCCCTGTATCCTGCCTTTGTTTTCTCAGATGTTTATATATACAGATTTCTTCACCCCCACCTCTACTGTTTTCTCACATTATCTCCTTTGATATTCATGGAGACACTACACTTCCTTTTTTTTCTTGATGAGCAATAGCACTTTTTCTTCTGAGCAATAGCAATAGCAGTTAGACTTTTTTAAAATAAAATAATCTTCATTTATTTACAAGTTAAAATAACAAACACAAAACAAAGAAGAATAACAAAAAACAAACACAAACATGTAACATCGACACCTATCTCAGGTACATAACTCTGTAGCCAATCAACAACCCACAAAATTAATATACACACAAAAGAGAAAAAAGGAAAGAAAAAAGAAAAACCGTAAAGAGTTACTGTATCTTGTCTACTATATCTAAAACACCTATTAATCTATTGGCAGTTCTCTAAATTATAACTAACCTACTCTGTGAGTACACTTCTTATTATTACAGGGTTTGCTGTAATAGCACTTAGACTTATATACCACTTTGCAGTGCTTTACAGCCCTCTCTAAGTGGTTTTACAGAGTCAGCCTATTGCCCCCACAAATCTGGGTCCTCACTTTACCGACCTTGGAAAGTTGGCTTAGTCAACCTTGAGCCAGTGAGACTGGAACTACTGAACTGCTGGCAAGCGGCAGTCAGCAGAAGTAGCCTGCAATACTGCATTCTAACCACTGTGCCACCATGGCTCTTGAGGCTATACAGCTGAGCAGTGGGTGGAAAAACAGGGTAGCATGCTTCACCCAGCCTGAGCAGAAACTGAAAGGGTTAACACCGGGAGATACACAGATGTAAAGGTTGAAAGGAGCATGAGCTGTTAGAGTGGAGGATGGTTCATTGATTTAATAGGTCATTTTGGATCAACTGCAAGATTATTAAAAATAAACAAACCAACAGCTGACCAGCAGAGAACACTATAGTCTGACAGCCTAGCTTGAAATGGGTAGCCATTAATCGCTGGAGGGAAAAGAGGCATGTCGGGCACTGCAGCCAATGAGAGCTGAAACTGCAACTAGACCTGAACAAAGCAGTGGAAACAGTCTACTCTGAAGGGCTTATAAGATGTCTCAGGTCAACAAGCAGCAGTTTTGAATTGCAACTGGAAAACTCCTAAATTGGATGCACTTGCAATAGACTGAGAGGTGGATGGAGGCTGACATGTATTCCTGCATTCAGAAAGCAGTGAGTGGCCCAAATTCCTGAAAAAGTAGTAAGCACAAAAACTGGAGAAGACTTCTCCATGAGCAGGACTTCTTTCAGTGTCTGAGATTTTGGACAAAGTTTTCAAGTCAAAGCTGACAACTTCAGCCTTGTCCATTGTGATGACCTCCAGATATGTGGGATTGCAACTGCCATCTTCCCTAGTTACAGTAGAGACATCTGGAGGGGCACTAGGTTGGAGACTTTTGCACTACATAAGCACTGGTGGGACTCAAATTTTTTTACTGCTGGTTCTGTGGGTGTGACTTAGTGGGTGTGGCTATGCTGTTGGGCAATCAGAGGTGGTATTTGCCACTGTCAGCCAATCAAAGGTGGTTCTCTGAATCAGTCAAAATTATCACTACCGGTTCTCCGGAACCTGTTGGAACTGGCTGAATACCACCTCTGTACATAAGAGCATGCATATAGAATCTGAGGCCCCAAGGCCTCATGTGCTCACCTTAAGCCTTAGGAGCAGCCAGCGGTGCCCTTCCAAAAATACTGCTTAATTAATTGTATTAATTTAGAAAGAGTGTCAGCTGTTGGTTTGTTTATTTTTAATAATCTTGCAGTTGATCCAAAATGACCTATTAAATCAATGAACCATCCTCCACTCTAACAGCTCATGCTCCTTTCAACCTTTACATCTGTGTATCTCCCGGTGTTAACCCTTTCAGTTTCTGCTCAGGCTGGGTGAAGCATGCTACCCTGTTTTTCCACCCACTGCTCAGCTGTATAGCCTCAAGAGCCATGGTGGCACAATGGTTAGAATGCAGTATTGCAGGCTACTTCTGCTGACTGCCGCTTGCCAGCAGTTCAGAAGTTTGAGTCTCACTGCGTTGGCTTCGTCCATTTCTTCAGCCTGATCCCATCTATATTTTGTAGCCTGGTTCCCATCATTTCAGTCAGCAGATGGCTCCAGCCTTCCAGCCTCAACAGCCTGGCTTAAGATAAGACAGCTCCTTACAATCCAAGGTTCATCAGCCTCTTAAGGCAATACCGTACTCCCAAAATGTTTTTTAAGATCGATGGAGAAATGGGAGAAAGATCTGAACCAAGCAGCCAGCAAGGAATTCTAACTGCAATTATAAAGCTATGGAAATCTTGCCCTTTCACTCAGTGGAACTTTGGCAGGACAAAAGCTTGCTAAGTAGAACCCTGTTTTAATTAGCAGAAGTAGAGCATGGCTTAGATATTCTATTTCAAGTGCCAAAACAGTTTGTTCAGCCCTGTGCTGAAAGCATTGGCTTGCATCATTTGGAACTAAGAGTTTCAAGCACCCTTTTTTTTTAATTCCCTCAAATGTCATTGCAAAGGAACATCTTCAAAATTAAATAAACCATCTTTACTGCCTAGTACAGTAACTCAGGATTGTCAATTACAGATCTCCAGATAGTGTTGCACTTCAGTTTTCATCACCTTGGCTAATGACCAAGGTTGATAAGACTTGAAGCCCAACATCATCTAGAGAGCAGGCTGGTCAATCCTGGTAGACTGGTCAATCCTGCTTGGCTAAACAACATTTGGGTACCGTGTGTTCAGCTCTTGCATGCCCCTTACCAGCAGACTGTTTTCCTTCTTCAGGGTGGCACAGCGCATCTGTAACTCCTCTAGGGCTGTCAGAAGCACTTGGTTTTGACGTAGAAGACAAGGATAACTCACACCATACTGTAAAACAGACGGAGGAGTTAAAGAAAACACAGAAAAGGGAGGAAAAGGGGAGGATATTACTAGTAATAGTTCATTCTTTACTAATAACAGCATTAATTCCAAACATTCCAGGAAGGTTTTCCTATTCCGCTTTTGTTTAGCTGTGTTAACAATAGCTCCTAACACTGATATGTTTGAAGACCAATTCATCTTGATTGGACTAGGATGGAGAGGGCTGTGCTTACAAGGAAGAATGGAACCAAAATCTTAATATTTATCGGGGGGAAATAACAACATACTATGTCAATGTCATGCTGGTAGATTGTCTCCCCTTTTAGAGAATGACTCCCACGGACTGCTATGAGGAAATGCGTGATGCTTCCCTTCCTAAGTGATACAGTCTTAAGGTAGTAAGAATAGCTTCTCTGGGAAGGATCTTACTCAGAATTTAAAAAAAAAAAAAACTTTGATCAAGGCTTCTTGCCGGAATCTTTATACAGGATAAAGATGAGCCCCACTCTGATGGAGATGGGTGCTTAAGAAGTGTGAAATAAAACAAATAAGAAAATATAGATAGTGGTGATGGTAGTGGTGGTGGTGGAATCCTATGATATGGAATCCTAACCCACTTTCTTTCAACATTTTTAACCTGGTTATCCCTAATCTATTGAATGACAAGCCAACGAAGCAGGAAGAATTAATACAAAAAGCTAAGCCAAAAATAGTCTAAAGAAAATTAACTCTGAACAGCATTTAGGCAGTCTTACATCTGCTGGGTCTCTAACTGACCTGGTTAGGCCAATTGTGTGAACTCATTGTGACAGAGATAGAAATCTGGGTTAATATTAGACAAAACTCCTAATAACAACGATAGTTTGTCAACAGAGCCAATGACCCAAAGAGATAGTGGAGCTTCTTTCAAACAATGTGTCCAAGCACAGGAGATATGTACACATCAGAGGTAGGCCTTGAGGACTTAAATCAGTGGTTCTCAACCTTCCTAATGCCGCGACCCTTTAATACAGTTCCTCATGTTGTAGTGACCCTCAACCATAAAATTATTTTCACATGCACCTGTATTTGTATTGAAATATGTGTTTTCCGAAGGTCTTAGGCGACCCCTGTGAAAGGGTTGTTCGACCCCCAAAGGGGTCCCGACCCACAGGTTGAGAACTACTGACTTAAATGGTCCCTTACAATTCTATGGTTGACAGAGCATATTCAGTAGGGCCATTAGTTTGAGTCAGGGGTCTGCAAACTGTGGCTCTGGAGCCACATGCAGCTCTACTTGCCCTCTGCTGCGGTTCCCTGTCGGCTGATCTTACCACTGACTGGCCCCTGCTTCCCATGCCCTCCCCTTCCTGTCACTCCTCACCTGGCTTGAGAAGGTAAGGGTGATGGTGTGGGATGGAGACTTACTCCATATTTCAGAGCAGGAGGCAACTGGGTGGGAATAAGTGATGTGAGTTGGCCATGCCCACCCAGTCATACCGGTTGTTAAATTATTGGCTCCTGGTGTTTTCTTTTCTGTGGGAAACGAGTCCAAATGGCTCTTTGAGTGTTTAAGTTTGCAGACTCCTGGTTTGAGTGAATCCAATAACATGGTCAGGGATGTTATGTGAATGCAAGCTAGGCTTTCATATATATGTATCATCGTCATCATCATCATCTCTCAGTAGCAGCCATCTGCAGTGAAAAATCCAATTCTGGTGAATACTGTGTCCTTTGCTCTTGAATTTCCACATCATTATATTATAACCGGTTATCTTGTCTTTGGGGTAATAGACAAATCCTTTTTCAGAAACATTGTTCAAACATCCTCTGGCTTTTTTTCCCTGACTGTTTGTTTAGGGAAAGGGGGATTTGGGAACTTTTGGCTCTCTCCCAAAGCGACAGTAGTTAATCTAGCTGCATCTCCACGCCTCTGAGCCTCACTGATGATGGCAGACAAATTGAAGCTATGCAATAACTTCCAGGCATCTACAAAATTTATTCCCACAGAGCTTTTTTGTCCTTCCTTCCCAGCCTTACAGCTGCAGGGCTCAGTAAATAAAACAGATATAAAAATCAAAGGCGAAATAATAATAAAAAAATCTTAGATGCGTTCTTCTTAATACTGTAAAGGATGATAGATCTCCCCAATGTGGAAGAATCATATTTTTCAACTTCCTTTTGCTGTTATATGAAGCAAACCTTTCAGGCATGTGCTGAGTGTCTTTCCCTGAGAAATAGCAACCCCGTGTCAGCCTTTTAGAAGAAAGCAGCAGCCATCCCCATACTGAGTTCACTAGATCCCATTCCCATGTCCATGTTTGAGAACAAGGTGTGAAATGTTTGAAAACTCAGAGTAACAGCATTTTCCCTTCATTTTTGGAAGTATAAATGAAGCAACTTTTTCTCAGTCTGCTGTCTGCAGGGATGTAGGACTTTACCTCTTATAATGCCCCAGCAAGCAGGTTAAGGAGATTGACAGCTGTCCAGTTTAGAGGAGCTAGCTCTTAAATGGGGTGTTGCACTGCCACCCTTACCTGTGGGATGTATTCATACAATGCATTTTACCAAGTCACTCCTACCAGTGCATGCCAACCTTCCTCACTTATTAGCCTGAAGACTCAAACCCAGGAAGCCCCCACTGGCATTTGCACAACATCTGCCCAAGAACTTCAACATCAATTCCCAATGAAAAGCTAAATGGGTCGCTGAACATCCAGTTATAGAAAGAGATATAAATGATCCCACAAAAGTGTCTAGGGAGATCCAGGTCATGGTTGTCCCAAAGGTGCTTTTTCAAGAGGCACCTGGACTTTCTGGTTTTTCTTTAAAGACGTCCTGCTTTTCATCCAAGCAGCTTCTTCAGCAGAGTTGAAGTGAAACGTCTGCAAAGAAAAACCACAAAGTCCAGTTGCCTCTTGAAAAAGCATCTTTGGGACCTCACAGAAAAGGTTCCAAGCTTTGAACTACCACATCAGCAATGGACAACCTGAACAGCATTCATCTCTAGCATCCTCCCCTCAGTATGATTGCTGGGTACCACATCAAACTGTAGATCACATCGTGACCAGCTGTAAACGGAGGGCATATATCTGACTATTTTAATATAAATAATGCTGCACTCCAATGGTTAAATGGCCTAGACGTTGGTATTTGAACATAGATCTTTTTGACATTTATATTTTATTGGGTTCTACTAATCTAGTTGAAATGTTAATTTATACCGCTAGTCCATGTATGATATGCTATACGCTAAATAAATAATAACCAGGTCAGATCAAGACTTAGCAAGTGTATTCTCAGAGCATTCTAAGCTTGCTTGTCACTAATCAGCTAGGTTTATTTATAGCTTTGCATCTTATAGAAGCCCAGCCAACATATTAATTTATGATTCCATATATTATGAATGCATTAATTAACTCAATGGTCAGTTTATGCCTGCTGTGTAAACAGAACTATAATACTCATCGTCTGCAAACATTTGACATGCGTGTTTTTTATTCTTTCAGTAGGAGGCATAGAGTGAGTAAAGAGAAGGAGCATCTAGGCTAGGGACACATGTGGGGTAAAAGGTATACATAAGCTTCTTGGGGGTCATAAGCAGCCCTCAGGCTCTGGGTTGTGCTTCTCTGCCCTGGGCAATCTCTCTGTGATTCAGCAGCATACCAAATACTATCGCTTTGCAGCCTAGCAGGAATTACCCCTTCCAAAATCTTTCAAGAACTCAGATGTAATTAAATTCATGCCGTTCGAGCAAAGCGTGGTGCGTTTAAGGCAGCCAGTTGCATTTTCAATCCTCCCTTAGCCACCAGTCTGTTTGAATTCTTTTTGTATGAGCAACGAATGTTCCCTTCAAATCAGCGAAGGACTTTAAAAAACTGCTATGCATTCAAGGTTGAATCTCACAGACTGAGAAGTAATTGGCTTCTCTGAGAGGATAGGTCATTTGATTCTGGAAAGTGGTGACATCCCAAAGAGAATGAATCAAGCTGACAAGACTACAAATCTGGGGCACATAGGCGAGCAGCCTCCTTTACCGTATGGCAGATCTGTGCAGGATACAAACGATGATGAATTGTGGATCCTTCACCCTTACCTTCAGATTTATGGAGGGCTGCTGCTCCTTGAGATAAGCCTGAGACCTGCTCCATGAGGTCTCCCCTTCTAGCTCCTCACCCGGGATCTGGAACTCTAAAACATTTCTCCAAGTCTTTCCTTTCTTTCCATCTCCTCAGCAATATGCAAATGTCTTTAAGCACTCCATTCCTGGGGAATGAAGGCAAATATAGGGTACATGTCCCAGGATAATGTTGCAGGATCCAATCTGGGTCAGTCAATGGGACCAGAGGTTTTGTCTTCTGAGCTTTTGGACTCATGCCGGAGCCCATCTTCAGGGAATTTCTCTGTTTCCTTCAGGCTGTTCTGTGGCCAGAGGTTACCGTAAGAGGCCAAATTGTGCACTGTAAAGGTCATTTGGAGGTGGGAGATGTTTCCAATGTAATCTACCAGATCCCCAGCATGGATTGCCCCTGTGACTGTGTAGGACAGATGGGGAGGAAACAAACTACCAGAATGCAAGAACACAAGCAAGAGGTTAGATGAGGAGACTCAAACTCATTGGTAGCCTCACATTGAAAAAAACAAGGAAATACATTCAAATTTGCAGCTACTAAGATTGTTGGACAAGCAAGCATAAAAACAGCCAAGGAAGTGATTGAAGCCTGGGAAACAGGTCCCTGTTCCATCAACAGGACTGATGAGTTACCACCAATTTATCAAGTACTTAGGAGGCAAGGGCTTGGCAGCAGAAGGAAACAACAGCCAGCCACTTAATATTTAGCCATTAACACCCCAATCTACTTCTAAAAAGCTACACACAACAGGCACCACATAAATACCACACAGAGAACAGCCCAAAGCACACAGAGAAGTTCCTTGAGGAAGGGCTCCAGCACGAGTGTGAAAGCTCGGAAGACAAAACCTCTGGTCCCAGTGACCAACACAGATTGGATCCTGCAACTCCTTTCCTGAGTTTTCATTCTCATTTCCCCTTTGCTATTGAGCTGGGACCATCCCTCACTATTTGCATGCAGCCTCCAATATAAATGTCTGGGAAAATGTGAGGGAAAACAGATTGTCCAGTCCTGTATCAATCTGTGGAATCAATAATCACAAATTGCTGTACTGATCAAATGATACTATATTGTAAAAAGATTATTAGATATTGTAAGAGAAGAAATATATCAACGGATATTGAGTTGGACCACCGGCTCACTCCCACATTAAAGATCTTTAAGTTCCTCTCTTCTACATAAATCAACATCAGAGTCATAATATTAAGGAGAGTCTATAGTTCAATAGCATTTACTCTTACAAAGAGTCTTATTGGATTGGTTCCAAAGTTCTGGTTTGAGATCTGTCATTGCCCCAAAGCAAGTAAACAGAAGTTATTGAGAAAGCAACAAATGGGCCTCTCACATGCTTCCAGGTGTGTAATTCTAATCAGGGTCTTACCATACGAGCTGATATGTATGGGAGTTTAGTTTCAATACATACTTTGTAAGAGCAATGTTCATTGTTTTTTCTCTCTGCAGCACTGTCTGCTCATACTCCAAGCAATATTGGATTTTTATTGGGGAGGGTAAGCCTATAGGAATCATAGAATAACCAAACATCAGTTTGCGCAGGACTCTGGAGATCATCCAGTACAACTTCTTACCCAGGGCAGGAATCTCGTACGATTACATTCCTTCAGATGACCATCAAACCTCTGTTTAAGCTCTCAACTTTAAGCTAAGGTTGAAAAACACTGCTTTAAACAGTCCAGGGGTGGATTCATGTCATTTCATTTTATTTCATTTCATTTCATTGGATTTGGATGCCGCCCATCTCCCAAAGGACTCAGGGCAGCTCACAATTACAAAACATAAAGTACAAAAGTTAAAAGGTTATTAACAAAAAATCCAATAAATTACTAACAACATCGACAATTAAAATTAAAATATACATATTCCTTAAAATTAACATTAGTCAGGCCAGACTGGCTTGTTGGAATAGCCAGGTCTTCAGAGCCCAGTGAAAGGATCAGAGGTCAGAAATTATCCGGAGTTCTGGGGGTAGTTCATTCCAAAGGGTGGGAGCTCTCACAGAGAAGGCTCTCCCCCTGGGGGTTACCAGACGACATTGTTTGGCCGACAGCACCCTCAGGAGGCCGATTCTGTGGGATCATACTGGATGGTGGGAGGCTATCGGCGGCAGCAGGTGGTCTCGCAGATGCCCTGGTCCTAAGCCATGGAGCACTTTGAAGATCATCACTAACACCTTGAATCTCACCCGGAAGACAACAGGCAGCCAGTAAAAGCCGTGCAGGAGAGGTGTAACATGGAAGTGATGAGACACCCCCATAACAAGCCGCATGGCTGCATTCTGCACCAGCTGAAGTCTCTGAGTGCTCTTCAAGGGGAGCCCCATGTAGACAGCATTACAGTAGTTGAGACAGGAAGTGACGAGGGCATGAGTGACTGTGCACAAGGCATCCTGGTCCAGAAAGGGATGCAACTGGTGTATCAGGCGAACCTGACAAAAAGCCCCCCTGGTCATGGCCGTAAGATGGTCCTCCAAACTAAGCCGTGTATCCAGGAGGACTCCCAAGTTGCGAGCCCTCTCTGCGTGGGTCAAGATCTCTCCCCCTATCATCAAAGATGAAGTATGATGAACAAACCGAGATGCATAAATCCATAGATTGTTCTTCCAAAGTCTGAAAGTCTGACTCACTGTTTTTCATTATTGAGTTTCATCAACAAGGTAGTCATTATGTATCTGAACATCTCATTAGTGAAATTATTAAGCTCAGCTTCCTTTTGTCCTCATTGCATAAGAACGTATTGAATACACAGGCGGCATTCGCATCATACAATTAATTTGGTTATTGGAACAATGCTTTTTTCTGGCTTTACCTAATATAGATAATTCTTTAGGTTTGAAGACAACACTGCTTTGCCGTTCATCTTTGACACAAAGGTGGCTATATAATTCCAGTGTGGAAGCACAGAATCTAGCACAATGGGGGATGCTGGAAGATCATTGTTATAACTGTGGATGTTATTCTGCCACACAGCTACACTTTTGGCGGCGCCTCTCTTGCTGCCAAGTCAATACAGATTTTGTAGCTCAAGGAACTGAGTACAGTTTAAATGGCAAAGACATAAACAAGATGAACAATAAATATGAGAAAAATGTGGCTCTCAACCACTCCTTGTGAACTTCCCAAAGCAATTTGGTTGCTCACAAGAAGAAACAGGTTGTTGGATCGTCTTCAACTTTACTGCATTCCTGCCATGATGGTTGAAAATAGATTCTCTGCGTTCAAAATTGGCCCATCTTAAGGCAAAGCTAACATCTTAAAAAGAAGTTACTATTTCACTAGTTCAGTTTCTTCAGTGCTCCTGTTAGTCCTCCTTCTTATACCAGAAAACAATTAAAAGAGCAGTCTGGTCTCATGGTGAAGGCACCGGCCTAGACACTTGTGAGACTCTGGGGTCTAGTCCTGTTTTAGGCATGCAACCTCACCCGGATGACTTTGGGTTAGTCACTCTCTCAGCCCAACCCATCTCACAGGGTTGGTGTTGCAGGGGCAAATAGGAAGAGAAAAGAGTATTAGATATGTTTCCCACCTTCTTCTTTTTCTTCTTGTGCCATATCCATCATCGGACATTGGTGATCATGTTAGCAATCCTATTTTTATCAACACCCACATGAAAAAGTGCTGCTGAGTTTTGTTCAAACCAGTCCCTTAGATTTTGAAGCTCAGATGTTCTTCTGCCTGGACCTCTTTTGCCTTCAATCTTTCCTTGGAGGATTAAGTGAAGTATCCCGTATTTTTCCAGGCGTCACATTACACACCCAAAATATTCTAACTTTCACTTCTTTATGGTTTTGATGGTTTTCCTTGGCTTTCCCAGGTGGCTTATCAACTCATTTCAGATTCTGTCAACCCAACTTATACGTAAGAGCTACCTGTAAATGCACATTTCAAATGCTTCTAGTTTTTCACCTTAACTTATTTATAAAAATAATAAAAGCGGGATAAAAAATGTTTAAGGGCACAGTGATACAAAGCACATGTTTCCACCCTGAGCTTCTCCCAAAGCTTGGTATGACCCTGATAACTCTTCCCAAAATTGCCAATGATTCATACTTTGGCCAAAAAAAAAAAAAAAAAAGTAAACATGTGCAGAGCATTTCATCTTTTTAATTAAGCTTAAGTTTTATCTGAGCTAGCTTTTGTCCTAGTCTCTTTTTGAACTGACCTAGGAAGAAGGGCTGGATGGAGTCACTGAAGCAGACAGTGTGAGCTTAAATGGACTCTGGGGGATGGTAGAGGACGGGAAGGCCTGGAGGAACATTGTACATTTATTTTATTTTATTTATTTATTTTATTTATTTTAATCCCATTTATATCCCGCCCTTCTCCGAAGACTCAGGGCGGCTTACAAT
>JANHFR010000956.1:105753-119054 GCA_032468015.1 Mimophis mahfalensis | reverse complement strand
CAGGGTTAAAAAACATTGCTTGGTAGAAACAGTCATGATAACCAGTGGTGGGATTCAAATTTTTTTACTACCGGGTCTGTGGGCATGGCTTAGTGGGCATGGCTATGCTGTCAGCCAATCAGAGGTGGTATTTGCTGTTCCTCCGAACCAATCAAAATTATCACTATCAGTTCTCCGGAACCTGTTGGAACTGGCTGAATACCACCTCCGGTAAGGAGGAAGAAGAGAAAATAATATTGTGGGATATATTGTGAAGTAGTAGAGTGCTGGATGTGAGGATGGAAGAGAAGGGTTTAAAACTCATCAGGGCTACTCCGAGAAAAATGGAAATCTTGGGCCTATCATGGCAAAGACACCCGGAAATGTCTGGGCATCCCTTTGACAATTTTAAGAAGCTCAGCATGGAGATTCTTGGTCCAAATCCAGCCTCTGAAGACACTCTCTCCTCCATATCAGTACCAGTCTAGGGCTGAAGGTTGCGTAGAGAACTGGATTTTGTACTGTAGTTAACAGGTGTTGTTAGCTTATGGCATCCTGAAATATTCTTATTTGCCATGTTTCAACTCAGTTTTCTAAATGGTCAGAAATAAAATAATCATCAATTAGTGCTATTAGGTCAAGGATCAGGCGTTTCAGTTAGTACAGCCAGTAGCTATAATTCATATGAAGCAGATTTGGAATTCTCCCATGCTGTTATCTGATGTACTATTTGGAAAGGAAGGAGATCTATGCACCTTCTAGACATTTTAGCAGACATAGCAAACTGAGCATTAACAACACTCCTATGTTGCTGAGGATGGGGAAGAGAATTTGGATCTTGCAAACTACATTCATCTTGAACCAAGACTCATAGGCACACCAGAAGAAGAAGAAAATAACAGGAAAAGAATGGAATGATTTCTGTCTAATTTCAACCCGCATATCATATATGCTCTTGGAATGGTGGGGTGGAAGTGTAGGGTTGTCCCTGCATTCGATTTCGCAAAAAAAGCAAATGTAAGTGAACTTTATGGTGGCTCTTTTTTCCCTTAGAAATTTTTAAATGATTTCACTCCATTCTCCTTAAGGAACAATATGAACAGTAAGGATCCTCCATTGCAATAAACGAAAAAGTCTTCAAGATGGCAGCTTCCCAAAACAATGCAAGTGACACTGGCAGCTTATAGTTCTGACAGGCAGGTGACCACTTGTGGGTTGAATTGTCTGGACAGAAAATTTAGTCAGATTTTAAGTACTGCAACGCCAGCAAAAGAGGCATGAAGAGTTTGTAAGAAAGCCCATTCTCACCGAGTTTCTGGTCTCTTCTCTTAGGCTGTTTGACAGAGTAAAGTTCAGCTCACATCAAACTGAATGTTCATACACATTGGTGATATCTTCTGTGGATCCTGTAATTAAAAAGAAAAACCAAGCAACTAGATTGAGAAAATGGATCTCTTTTTATGTTGATCAGCTGCAACCTAAACTGATACTGAGACTTAAATAAAACCTTTAAGTGACATTACACCTTCATTAGATTTCTTCATTCAAGGAAGTTGCAAATCAGATAAAATGGACACTGAAGACATGGTACTACAAGACTGTTCTCATTTCATAAATAGAAAATTAAACAAAGAGAATGCATTTATGGCATATTTCGATCCATTTTCAGGCACAATTCAAAGTAATAAACTTTTTGAAGCTGGGAATATTAAGGTTATTCCTTTTCATTCCAATTGTAAAGCTGTCACCATTATCAGAGGTAAGTTGGATTTTGAATAATCATAAAGTTTGTTTGTCACGGTTTCCAAGCTTTAGGGCCATTCCTAGTAATTCAGTTTCAAATCTATCCACCCATTTTTGAGACAGGAGTAAATTATACCCAGTATTTTAAAACTGTTTTGACAAATTTGTTGTTTCTGAATATCTCTAACTACCATGAAACCACCCACAAATTATATATAGCACTTTTGTCATTACTTTTGACAGACAGGCCGACCTACCAAATGTTGATATTTAAATTTATACTGCATACTGGATATATGTTTTCTTCTTTGTTATATATTTAAAATAAACAGGTAGTCCTCCAGTTATGACCACAACTCAAAACAAGCAAGCTCAGAGAACACCAAGGATGCCCTCATTTCAACCTGAGTTATAAATATTCTTTATTGGAATCACTAGCTGATAACCTGGCTTTGCCCGGGTCTAGTGGGGCTTGGCAAACTTGTTCCGCCACCACCTTTGCTGGCTCCTGCTGGCTCCCCCGTTGGCCCCGCAGAAGCACTTAACACTGCAGCACCTGCCCGGCTGGGTGGCGCTCCCATTGGCCCCTGAGCAAGCCCAAAAACTGCCTGTTCTTACAACCCACAGCTGACTGGTGCTGAATGCAAAGCTCAATGTCGTGCCCTTCAGCTGTTCTTGCCTCTTTGCATTCAGCGCTGGTCAGCTGTGGCTTGTAGGAGCAAGCAGCCTTCGGGGTTGGTCAAAAGGCAACGAAGTCCTACCCCTGCTGCCTGTTGCTGCTGCGCTGCCTCTGCCTCCCCCAGGCCTGGGAAACTTGTCCTGCTGGGTCTTCCACTGCGCCCTGCTGTCTCCCCTGTTGCCAGCGCCTCCCCCCGGGCCTTGCAAACTGGTCCTGGCACCTCTTCTGGTGATTCTGCCTGGGCCCAGCGCATTCCACCACTGCACCCTCCTGGTAGCCGCCATCTCCAGAGCCCACTGCACATGTGCATTCTCCAGAGCCCCGCACATGCGCAGTACACATTGCCGGTCATTGTTGGGGGGGGTGCACTTCAGCACCCCTTTTCGCAGACGCAGACCCCTCAATGGCATTCGTGAGCCCCACCCCAGTGCTCGTTTCAGGAGGGTAAGGTATGTATGTGCCAAGTTTGGGCGAAATTGGTGCAGGCATGGAGGAGCATATAAGGCACATACACACTCACCCACCTACCCCTCTGTTTTATATAGAGAGATTAAGCAAGATGCCATGTGATCATTTTGTTTAGTGACTGCAATCCCAGCTCTCCCAGTTGCAGTATTTAAGCCACTGTGGGAGTTGTTAAACAAAGCCGGATGAGGTAATCTCTCAGCACACTGAAGGAATGGCCTCAAATCTGGCAAAAACAAAACCCTAGCCAATATTAGTGCTAGGCTTCCATTCTGGAAGACTCAGAATGCTGGCGTTCACTAACATTTTTCACTCCAGAGGGGCAAAGACAATAGTGTTCACTAAAATGCTAGGAAACAATATTCTGAAAGGGTCAGAATCCTGGTGTTTGCTAGCATTTTTCCCTCTGGAGGGATGGAGACGATGGTGTTTGCTACAACACTATCAAACGGCAGCATTCCGAGCTTTTCAGAATACTGGCATTCAATAGGGCTTTCACCAGCTTTGAAGCCCATTCCTCCAGTGCACTGAGAGGAGGGGGATTTCCTTGGCATGCTGGGGAAACAGATCTCAAATCCAATGTCCCCTCCACTTGCCATGTTTCCTCCCAGCTTCTCCGTTGATGCACCGAGGAAACTGGTAGAGGAGATTGCAAAGAGCGATCACATGATTCCAGGGCACTTGGCATCAGCTCATGAACGCCAACAGGTTGCCAAATGCCCCAAATGCAGTCATGTGACTGGGAGGAGAGGCAATGCAATGTTTTACAATAGTTGCAAGTTGTGAGGGTACTGTGATTGTGAATGGTAATTAGACCAGCTGTAAGTCATGCACTACCTCTATTGCAAGATACTTTATACAATAAGATAAACATACAAGATAAATTTTATACAAACAGTAAGTTCACAGCAGGGGCAAAATTTCAGATGGAATAGCGCAACTGATTTGGAAGCTACTTTGTAAATCATTTAGTCCAATGCCCAACCAATACGGATGAGTCTCCTATAACCATATCACTAGAGTATGCTTCCTTTATCAAATAATGCATTAATTATAAGCTTTCCATTTTGCAATACTTGAAGGTATTGTCATCGGAGACGAAGTTTAAGTGCTGATTCCTAGAGAGAAGGTGCAGAATGAGTAAAACACGTCATGCTTGAGTTTCCATAACTGAAGGTGTTGACATCTTTGATCAAAAGCTCCCATACCATTCATATTATATTGAATACAATCCTCTAAAGCCAGGATTGTATTAAAGCTCACTAACAAACTGACATTTATTCCCAGAATTCTATGAGGAAAGTTTGACATACATTTTAGAGACAGACATTACAAGGTGTTCAAAAGTACTGCATCTACATACTGCAGATGGAAAATAGAGGTGAAATGACCCTGGAAAAAAATGGTATATGAAACTCTAAAGGTTCAAACTTACCCTGAAGGTTTTGCAGAACTCTATTATTGAGGTAAGAGCTTGTGTTGCTTCTTGTTGCATCCATGTCTGAACATTCTTCTGGAAATGTGTGTTCACAATCCAATTGTCCCAGTGTGTCCCTCTTTTCCTGGGTCTCCATGGTAAAACACGGAGTTAGGTGTTTTGATACCTCTGGCAATGCTGCAAAATTATGTGCAGGAGGACCACCTACTAAAAGAGGTTGAATTTCTGAGGAACCCTGGTTTCTAGAAGAACCACCAGGATGGCTAGCAATTTTGCATTCCAGGGTTGTGCTGGAGTCCTCAGGTGACGTCTCAAGAGGACACTTCCATCTCCTTCTACCTGGATGGATTTGCGCATGGTGTTTCTGAGTACCCCACAGTCCAATAGTTCCAGCTTGGCTACTGGCGGTCGTGCTAATGTCAGACCCATCTGCCAAATACAGTTCAGCATGTCCTTGGCTAGAAAGATCCAGCATTTGTATTTTCTCTGTCCTTTTTGGGACTGAGATGTTTTGTGATCCCACCTTTGTCCTGGAATATTTCATCTTGCGTGGGTTAGACTCTTGGTTTGGTCTGCCACTTGGGCAGTTGGAAGGTTTCTGCCCATAATGGTGATGCCTGTGGTGATGGTGATGATAGTGGACATGTTTGCTGGGTAGTTGTGTTCTACTTGTTACCACTGAGTCTATCGACTGAAGCTGCGAATCCTTCCCAGATGAAGAAGAATCTTGTTTGTTTTCTGTGGTCAACTTTTCTGAGCCACAGAACGTGAACGGATCATAATCACTGCTCAGGGAGCTATGGAAAGTAGAGCAACTGCCATGGATAGCCTGGAGACTGATGTCAGTGCAATTCAACACGGAGTCACTGGAGCTGCCATGGCAAGGACCTGAACTGGAGTCACTACCAGGGCCATCAGGAAGGTATCCACTGGGTTCTGTAAGATAACTCTCCCCAGAACCACTACTGTGGTGGTGGTGATGCCTCCCGTGGCGAATTCCTCGATGTAAAGGAACAGCATGATTTATCTGAGAGGCAAGGGGAGCCCTGAGACCTTGGCAAGGCGGCTGGTGTTGAAGCAGACACAGCCTATGAGGGGGCAGGGCTGGCTCACATGCTGGGGGCTCCAGGTGATGCTGAGAACGTAACAGGCTTCTGCTGAGAGGAGCTTGGTGGCCACACCAAGGCTCAAAGCCAATTGGCCTATAGGGCAAGTAATGCATCGTTCCAAAATCCAACTGGGAGAGTTCAGGAGAGTGGAAGAAAGGGTGGCCACGGGACCCCACTGAAGAACAGTTCCTGGGGGGCATTTGAGGGACAGTTCGTGAGAAGTGGTACAAGGCACGCCCTGGTCGTTGACGGAATAAATGAGGCCTCTGTCTAGATCCAGAATTGTGTCGGTCCTCACGGGATTGCCTAGGTAAAGTAGGGGGAGTCCGATCTGAAAAAGAAAATTAATTTTCAGCACAGTCTTAAGCCTTTATGAATTCTAATCATGCAGTATGGTAATTTAAAAAAATCTTCTCTAGGACTAGCAGCCGTCTTTTTATCTAAACGAGTTTGCAATGTCTCATTTGGAAGTAAAATGCAGAGTCTCACTGTGTTCTGGTAATGACCAACATCTCCAACTTGGCCAGCCAGATTCTCTTCAGCCAACCTGTTTCTTGATGAACTAACTATTGCAGCAGTTTGACCGCAACGTGTCTGGAGCCTCCAGTATGAACTCAACACTATAGCAATACAAACAAATGAAAGTTTATACTGAGTCAGACCATTAGGTCATCAATCTTAATATGGTTCTGCACTGATATGCAGTGCCTTGCACAATTTCAGCCAGGGGTCTCTCCCAGCCCTACCAGGAAATGCCACAACACTGTTAATCTGCAGCAGTGCCTGAATAAATACCTGATAAAGCCGTAGCAGGCAAATCTGCAAAGAACAGAACTGCTCCATCAAATTGGGAACACTTAATTTTACTAGTTTCTCAGCTTCCTTTGTGGAAGCTGGATGGTTGTTTCCTTCTTCTTTTTTTTACAGTTTTAGAAAAGATTAAAAAAATCTGGAGCAGCCCAATCTAGGCTTATCCTGACCCTTTTCTGTCTTTTCTACACATTCATGAGAGATTCAGAACCAAAACAAATGTGGTATAACAAGAAAAAGGTTTCTGCAGAACCATGCTACTATTATGCTGAGCTTGTATCTAGTGTTTGGAATCTTATGTTAAACTGACTTCCCATTTGGTATGGAGAGATGCTAAATTTGCAGTCTCAATCTTCCACCATCTTTTGACTGCTTTAATGCTTAATTGGCAAGTGGAAAACTCCTTTGGCCTTTATCAGTTGATTATTAGTAGAGGCAAAGAAAGCAAGAATTATCCCCTCATCTAAATGGTCAGAGGTCTAGGGCCCAAGTACAGCTAAAAGCCAGAATTATTTCTGGTGCACAAGAGAGAGCTGGTAAGAAAGTGATACTGTAGGAAGCTACGTGGAGTTGCTTATCTATTTAAAAGCCCTTTTTCAAGATTCAGAAAGATTGAGTTTGTGCAGGTAAAAATTGCAGAGGGTGAGGTAGAACAAGGTTTTGAGGATAAGACAAAGAATTCTTTATATCAGAAAATGAAAATGAAAGTTTGAGAAATCTGACCAATTCACCACGAGCATTGAAACAGCATTGAAGCAGCATTGAAGTAAATAGATAATATGACCTATTTACAGGGTCTGCTTCATAGAAATAATTCAGTTTTTAAATATAATTCTCAAGAAGATCAGTCTATAGTAGTTTTATAGAGAGGTTTATATAGAGAGATTAAGATTTCTATAATTTAACAGGGTTTACACCAGTTTACACACCATCGCTCATACAGAAACTTTGTGAAAATACTTCAGCTTCAAATAATCTGAATGTTGCTGGGAAATACCACCTTCCTCCGCCATACAAGAAGACTGTCTCTGGGCAATCAAAAAGGATAGAACAATGTGGCTATTGCAAAATGTGGGTGTTTCCTTTTCCTGATGACTGGATTACAAAGCTCAGGAATTTAAAGTAATTCACCTATTCAGTATTAAGTTAGTCCAGAATCCAGGGCAACTTTGCGGACGGAGGGCAGCTTACGGTCTATGATATGAGGTCATATCCTGCCTTTTCCTTGGCAAACAGGATTTTTGGAATGGCATACAAAGGTACTAATATTTTTGGAACTGTCTCCACAAACTCTTCAGGAACATAGACCATTTAATACAGCTTGTTTGGCAGCAGAAAAAAGGTGTCTCATGGAATTTACTAAGGATGCCCTTTCAGTCTTTTAGTTAAGACATTAACTAAGTATAGAACGCCCTTTAAAAAAAAATTTTTTTCCCTTGATTTGCTGAATGCCAGGCAGGAAGGGGTCATTTTGGGGGACAATACATTCTACAATTCAAGGGCAGCCATAGAGAAGACCTGCTTTTATTTTCTCTTTTTCATATTTTGATTTCCCCCCCCCCCCCTTATTTTTCTTTCAAATGTGTATACTTTTATTCTATTAAAACATTCTAATAAAACTAAAAAAAAAAAAAGGCCTGTGGTGTACAGTTTTCTCCGACCTTGCAGACACTGCACCTTAAACAGAATTTTCTTCAGAATCCTAATAGTATACATATTTTGCATAATATAGTCCCTAAGATAACCCCCTGCCAAGCCACGCAGGGTTTCTAAGTCATGTCCAACACTTTGAATTAGATCCAAACCTAACTGGCTATCAATACAGAAATCACATTTGGTATTTCTCCCAATAGCAGCCTGACTACTGTATTCTGTGCCAACTGTTGCCTCCAAATTGCCTGCAACAGCAGCCCCATTTAGTTACTTTCTAGTCCAAGAAATTAGAGATTCATTCAACCAAATACAGCCGAGTTAATGGCTACAGATCTCTTGTTAAAAAAATTCAGAATCTTTATGCTCTTGGGTAGAATACCTCTGAATCAGTGGTGGGATTCAATTTTATTTACTACCAGTTCTGCGGGCATGGCTTAGTGGGTGTGCTATGCTGCCAGCCAATCAGAGGTGGTTCTCCCAACCAGTCAAAATGATCGTTACCGGTTCTCCGGAACCTGTCGGAACTAGTGGAATACCACCTCTGCTCTGAATTCTGATGGCTGAGTCTCGAAAACAACTGTGGAAGAAGCGTATTGCTAAACACATTGTAAGCCGCCCTGAGTCTTCAGAGAAGGGCGGGATATAAATGGGATTAAAAATTAAAATTAAATTAAAAAATTATTGCGCCCTTCATCTGTTTGTGGAATTCCCAGAGGCCTTTGATTGCCAGTGGTATAAGCCGTGTAGTCTTAAGACTGATCCAGCAGGCCTGATTTTAACTACTACTCTCAGAAATGTTTCTGCTCACTCTTACCAACAATGTTGAACATGCATAATGGACACGTTTGGTGCTGCTGGAGCCAAGGGTCCACACACTGCCGATGGAACTCATGGGAACAGGTGATGATCCGTAGTTCCTGTAAAGTAAGAAGAGGCAATGGGATGGGAAGGCAGTGTTCTAGAGTCAAAGGATATGGGTGGGTCAGTGTCCTGTTTCTTGTGGCCTATCTCACTGGAAAGGTCTGGTGGGAATGTGGTTAAATCTCTGAGCTTCAAACAAGTAATGAGGTTTAGGAATCAAAGTCTTGTGAAAACATGTCTCTGTCTCTCAAACCTCACTACTCATTTGAGGTTTCGTGTGTTTTTAATCTAGTCCATGGGTAGAAAAAAAAATATTACAAAATGATGATTTATAAAGGCTAAAATAAGAGAGTTGATTTTGACATTGCTCCTTCTCCTGTTCACAGATGGGGCCAGACTGATCTCAGTAGGGAAGAAAGGGTGGTAGGGTGATCCAACCAGCCTTGTAGGACATATATGCCCGTTTTCTACATGCGTTATATCATCATGCTACCCAAAGGGGACAGAACTTGCAGTGCAGTGCTATTTTCATCATGTGAAAAATCCACTAAAATGCATTTTAGATTTATTTTTCAAGTTTATATAGCCACTGATATAATAAAGCATGACTCTGGGTGGGGGTACAACAAAGTTCCAAAAAAATGAATACCATAAATTTTGGACCATAAGACTCACTTTCCCCCCCCCCCCCAAAAGTGGGGGGGAAATGAGGGTGCGTCTTATGGTCTGAATGCTGTCCAGCGCACGCACGGGTGGGGGCAAGCACTCTCAGACCGACAGAGCTAAATATTTTAGTATACCGGTACTATTTGGTTCAGAATATTTTTTTTCTTGTTTTCCTGCTCTGAAAACTGGGTGCGTCTTATGGTCCGAAAAATGCAGGTAATTAGATCCCATAACATATCCAAGAGCACTCCACAGTGCACACTAAGGGACTCTAGAATATCAAATGCACAAATAAAGAGCCATGTTTTTATCACTTCATCCACAGACTGGCTAGACTTGGTTTTCACCTTGCTCTAAAATCAGGAGGCTTTGGCATTCTTCTTCTCACTTACCATACTTAAAAAAATAATAATAATAATTCCAATTTATATGCCGCCCTCCTCCGGAGACTCAGGTGGCTTACAATCTTAAGAAGCTCAACTCAATGTGCTTAGCAATAGCCTTCATTCTTTGTATATGCTTGCTTATTAGCCGCATTTTTACAGCTTATTGCCCCCAACAATCTTGGGTTCTCAGTTTACTTACCTTGGAAGGATGGAAGGCTGAGTCCACCTTGAGCCTGGTGAGATTTGAACTTGCACTAATTGCAGGCATCTGGCAGTTAAGTGCTAAGTGCTTAACATGCTGCACCACGGTGGCTCGAAAGGGCCTGCTTATTTGACCTGAGAATCTGTGTGAGAACTCCCAAACCCAGAAACGTAGGCTTACCTGCCCCTCACAAAATTCTTCCAAGCAGATTGCACATATGGGAGGAGAACTGCAGGTGCTAACAGAGTCCCCTGTTGGGGCCTGCCGATGGGGGGTTTGATACCTCCGTATGGCCAGCCGGTTGATTGCTTGTGTGGTAGCTTCCTGCACATTTGTCTGTGGAAGGATGAGAAAATAGAGGGAGAAAATCTTCAAAGGCCTCACCTCCTACGCAGCTGATATGGGTCACAACAGTCAGCATTTCCTTGCAGTTTAAATAGATGACGAAGTTAAAGGGGTTTGGGTCAGCCTAGTTCAACGAAACAGCTCTTGCTTAATACAGGAAGTTTTTAGGCAGCCATATCTTCCTACAGTGTGCTGCTAAACCATTGCTATGGCAACTGCAATGGAAACCTACCTATACAAAGTCAGGAGAATTTCAGGAGAATCTTCTTGTAGCAGCACAATGTATGGCAGGTATGGGTGTGAGATTCCAGGCAAAAAACCCCGGACTCTTTGAACTGCTACTGGGAAGCTGGGCTGAGCCAGATTAGGAGGAGTATCTAGCTTTCCTTGTACAGTAAATTAATATTACAGAGTTTTGGGGAGTTGGATGGTAGGTAAATGTATAAATAAATAGCTAAACCCACTAGGCAGCTACTTCTTCAAAATTCCCATAAAATCCTTCCGTAATATCTCTTTATTATAGCAGATCAAAATTTAGTTGTGTCCATCTGTACCAAAAGCCTGATATAAAGCAACCTGCCGCTCAGAGTTTCCAGAAATAGAATGATACAAGTTTAAGTACAATATTAAATAAAATATAGGCAGGCCTCAACTTACAACAGTTCACTTAGTGACTGTTCAAAGTTACAACAGTACTGAAAAAAGTGATTTATGATTATTTTTCACTCTTCTGGCAGTTTCAGCATCCCCACGTGGTTTACATTTGGATGCTTGACAACTGACTCATATTTATGACAGTTGCAGTGACCTGGAGTCATAGGATCCTCTTTTGCGACCTTCTGACAAGCAAAGTCAATGGGGAAACCTGATTCACTTAACAACCGTGTTACTAATTTAACAACTGCAGCAGTTCACTTAACAAATGTGGCAAGAAACATAGTAAAATGTGGCAAAACTCACTTAACAAATTTCTCACTTAGCACCATAAATTTGGGACTCAGCTGTGGTCATAAGTTAAGGACTACCTGTACCATTAAAGGTTTGGAGTGATACAATACCCAGTTTTTGTACTTTGTGTGTTTTTGGTGCCACTGTAAAATATGTGTCTGACATCCAAAACATCTAGCTCAAATTTATGGAGATTTAGGTTACATACAAAGACTCTCATGATTTTCATGGATCACCAGGAAATATTAAGTAAAACATTAATCATGTTATCAGAGAGAGGAACATTTTCTGGAAGGATTGAGAACGCTCGATATCAGATGGAGTACTACTAAACAATTCTTACCTGATTTCTGTTTGGCTGACAACGAGTGCGAACGAAGAAGATTACAACAATGACCAGTATGGTACTCACAACGGTGAGGAGTATCCAAACATCATAATCTGGCTGTTGGGAAGACCCAAGAGATTAGAGCTCTGCCATTCATTCCAACAGGTAACCTCACATGATATGCCAAAACAAATCAGAATAGTGTGGTGATTAAGCATGAATTCAAACCTCTATACACCCATGTCATTCACTGGTTTATATTACATTATTCTATAATTTAGTCAATAATTTGATTAAACAATATAATTTATTTGAGCAGGAAATCAAACAATATCATGGTAACATGCAGGAGAACAGTAAGAGACATAAATATTGCTAATGCAAAAAGAAGTAAAGGAGAAAAGGTTAGCTTAAGCTGGAATAACTAGAAATTCCACATTAGAATATTATGTTTCAGATGGTGATGATTAGGCAGAAAATAACAGAAATAGGTAGAAATATCAAATATGGATACATATAATCAACATGGATTGACTCACTGGAGATGAGCCTAATGCTGGGAAAAATTGAGGGCAAAAGAAGAAGGGGACGACAGAAAATGAGGTGGATGGATGGAGTCACTGAAGCAGTCGGTGTGAGCTTAGATGGACTCCAGGGGTGTAGGACAGGAAGGCCTGGGGGAACATTGTATATGAAGCCGCGATGGGTCGGACACGACTGCAACTAACAACAACATAATCAACATAAAAATAATACTTAAATCCCAGATACAGGAAAAAAATATCTGAGAAGGAATTATAAAAATATAAAGGGGGATTAAGGCTAGAAATATGAGGGATATCAGCAGAGAAGAGAAAGGATAAAGAATGAGACAAAAGGAACAAATAAGGAAATAGGAATGAAAACTATTAAGAACAAATCCTACTCCCAATCAACAGATTTACTACAGAGGAAAAAAATCTGATAGTACTATAACCAGACAAGAATGCAATAAAAGTTCACACATTAACAAAGAAAAGACTATTAAGATAGGACTGAGTGGTTCTACAGAGTAAGAAGCTTGAAAGCTAGACTGATAGGCGTCTAGATGAAAGACATCTAAGACAACAAATAGAGAGAACAGGACATGAGGCAAAAAGAGATTGCAACAGGTCTGCCACAAATAAGTTATTGAGCCAGACGGGGTAGGTGGAATTATTACATAAAGTGAAGGAATGAAGGTTTAGGGTTTTAGCTCACCTAAATGTGCTAAGTTAAGAAGAATTCAAAAGAAACATTTCTGATACAGCAGCAAGAAAAAAAATCGCCCAAACTGGGACTGAAAAAAACATAAGGATAATACAGGTAGTCCTTGACTTACAACAGTTCGTACAGTGTCTGCTCAAAGTTACAACAGCACTGAAAAACGTGACTTATGACCATTTGTCCTACTTACAACCGTTGCAGCACCCCTATTTATGTTCAGATGCTTGGCAACTGGTTCATATTTATGATGGTTGCATTGCAGCGATTCACTTCTGTAGCAAGAAAAGTAGTAAAATGGGGCAAACTCGAATTTAACATATTAAAGAGCCTTGGTGGTTCAGGCAGCTAATGCCTCCTTAATTACTATCAACTGCCTGCAATTAGTGCAGGTTTGAGTCCCACCAGGCTCAAGGTTGACTCAGCCTTCCATCCTTTCGAGGTAGG
>JANHFR010000956.1:74737-84948 GCA_032468015.1 Mimophis mahfalensis | reverse complement strand
TGGGCCATTGCCATATAGGGCTTTGTAGATGATAACCAGGACCTTGAAGCGCACCCGGAAAGCAACCGGCAGCCAGTGCAGCTCGCGTCCAGTTTATATTGCACACTTAGGTTGTCTTGGCATCAGGATACACACCTACAATTCTGGCAGGCATATTCCTGGCTAAAGGCTTGCAAGCTATATATTTTTTTCAAAATACAAAATTGTAAGAAATTGAATTTTATCCAGTTTCAAGACATACCAACTTCTATGACACAGCATGAGTGTACAGTATAATAAAAAATGATTTATGGATTTCTCTCTTCTAAGTCTATTATAAATTGGGACTACCACCAACCTGACTTAAAATGACACTGCATTTTGTTTTAAACTCTCATTGAGAATTTGGGCTTCAAATTTAGCCTGTTTAAATCCCTACCCCATCCCTTTCCTCTCAGCTGTTCCTTTTATTTATCTCAATTCCTCTTCTGTTCTGTACTCCTTTCTACAGATAGTGACACTTGAACTTTCATTCCTTTAATGGTCAGCTACTGATTCTCCTGGGGACCATCTGAATGTTGATTGCATGAAGATGGATAAGCCCCACAGTCCATTTCTATAACTGACACTTAGAAAGTCTCAGGTTCATGGCCACATTACATTCAGCAGATATCTCTTTTGTCTCCACATTAGCAAGTGGGGGGGGGATTTATTTCAAAGATATTGTGTTACTGATCTAGAGACTCTGAGATATTTTCTCCTATTCTTTTCCCCTTGGCCTTACTCAACTGTCAGTTCACTCCCCTATTGAGCTTTCAACTTCTAGTGGCTGATGACCTACTGGGATCCCTTCTGTTTCTAAATTCACCATCACTTGAGCATTTGCCATTCCCATCTTCCACTCTTCTGCCTTTTCCATGAGGAACATCTGACTTGGGAGGTAGTCTATTGGTGCCAGTTGCCCAGTGAAATGGCAGATATCTCTTTTTTTTCATTAGCCACACTGACACTTGCCTTTGCACTAAGCTAAACTATTAATACTCAACACAAACAGCTGGTCAATATAATAAAATCCCTCAATCTGGCAGTTGTAAACTATCCACCTTCAGCAAGTCAAATTGTACCAGGTTTGGTTCCTCAGAAGAAGTGCCTGCATGACAACTTCTTCCTCTTCTGATACAAAAAGGACACCTCCTGCATCCACCAAAATCAATTGCCCTCTCTTCTGGGATCATCTTAATATAATTTAATATGTAATGTCCAGGATGCACTATGACAGTGTTTTCAGTGGAGCTGCCCCTAAAAGACATCTCAAAAACTTCACGTAACCTGAAAAACAGTTTGCTTTGAAACATCTGAAAATGGAAATTGCCTCTACAAAATAACTGCTCAGCTGCTTAAGCTACCTGTTTCTTTTCTAGATAGAGTTCAAGATACTTGCTTTCACTTTTGTAGTCCAAAATGGGCTTGAGTTATGATCAAATGAATAATGCAACTGTCAGCCTATAAAGCAGAATTTTAACAATTGTACAATAGTTCTCAAAAAAAAACCCCAACCCAGTTGAAACTTTCCTTTTTTGCCTTTCAATTCTTTTTCCCCCTAGGCATTGCAGTTTCCCTTTTTATTAGCTAATACATTAATGTATCAATCCTAAAATTACTATCTTCTGTTGTAAACTGCTCTGAAGACATTTTAAACAATGGCCACAATGTTTTTTAGAATTATTCATGGTAAACTATACAAAGGGTATCACCTCAGTTTGAGGCCATAAATACATAAAAGCTGATCAGAGCATTGATTATGGCACATGTACTTCCCTGAAAACCGGATCCAGATTGCCTTACAGTTAGGTGGAACAGACTGTAGCAAACTGACAGACTTTAAGTGGCTGAGTTCAGGATGCTGATCTATAGGTGTATGAAACTTCTTCCACTTTCTATTATAGAATTCTATTACAGTGTCACAAACTAAAGCATTCTCAATGTGGACATAAAACATTTAAAAGATAATACAATTTTCTCCTTTTTTGTATCCTACTGTTTAATTACCCTGTAATTAAACCTACAAAAAATGCAGTTTGAAAAATCCTGTATTATGTCACTTCCTCTACTTCTTTGTTTTTCTGTTTGGATATGCTGCATACCTTGGTTAAGCAGGGACTGTCCTCTTCCACTTTGTAAATTGCTGTGCACACAGAGGGTACTGCTGTTACTATGAGTATTATAATTTTAAACAACCTCAAACTGGTCACTGTTTTAGGCTAACTTTCCACACAGGTTTGTTACAGAGATAAAAGAGAAAAACACTACTTAAAATAATAGCATATGGAACTCTTGGGAAGAGACTGGACAGGAAAGTATGATATAAAATCATGAATAATTATAATTGTACAGCAATGGAGGTAATCAGAAAATGTCATCCCTATTAATTTTTTGGCTCAAGCCCTTTAAAATTTGAAAATACACACCTTATTCTGACTTCTGTTTTTTGGGGGAAAAAATCTATTTTAAGATCTGTTACACTGTGTTTCTAATTGATATACTTTGGGAACAGAACGATTGTGATTTGCTCAGAATTACCTAGAAAAGGATTTGGAATCAGGACTTATATTGTAGACATCCCTGTCAGCTTGAGGCCACAATGTACATTGCAAATATGAAAGACTACTTTTCCTGACACACACTATGATTATATTTTCAAAAATAGCATATGAGCCTGTTTTATGCGGTGGTAGCAGATTACAAGATCTAAGGCAGAGATTATTCCTTCCTTGTACTCACATACATTTAATAGGTTTTGTTAGCATGCAATTCATAAATTTGTCATCCTAGGAAGAAATCCTGTCATTGGATTATGCCTATTTCAAAAAAGGACACATGTTCATATGAACAGATTTGGCTTATGTAGTCAGAGGATGTCCCCAGTTTTTTCTACTGGAGGTGGGGAATCTTTGTTCAATTCCAGTTGAGATCATTTGAACTGGATATATCAGGAACATGATTGGGGATCATTTGCTTGCAAGCTGGGTGATCTATCAGTGGGCTGTTGTCTTTCCTAAATGATAAGATGCAAAAATAGTGTGCAATGTGTTTGCCTTGTGATTTGAATTAACTTCACAGGAGAAACCAACCAGAACAGTTGCAATGCCTTGGTACAATGTACTCTGACCATTTACCAATCCCTAATAACACCTTCTAGTTGTTTTCTCTCTCCATCCCCCCCCCCCCCCAAAGTGTCCCGAAACTGATGGATTCAATCTAATCAACCATTCCAACATCCTTGCTATTTCAGTTTCACCCTGAACATAACTATGGAAGGCATCCTCTACTTAATTATCTACATTTTGTATAATATGACATTGCTTGAGTTTTGCACCACTCTGCTTGTGAACAATGAAGTCAAGTCATGTGAGGACCCTGCAAGGTGAGTCACAGGTTGCAAGACAAGATGGCACATGAAGTCAGGCCAGCAACTCCACTTCATCATAATAGACTGAACTTTACAACAGAGAAGTTCATTCAGTCTTTCCATTTGATTCTTCTTGCTCAAACTATGGAAAGTACCTCCAAGCATCTCTCTCTGATCAAAGTGAGAATCCAAGACTGACATTCCTGAGTCATTGTGGGAAAGAAGAGGCTTGGTTGTCACTTAAAGCACTTTCTGAAAGGCATGGTAAGATGAGTAACATGTGGGAATACCCATTTTGATATATTCTGTATGGTTAAAAGGAACCAAGGGAACATAATTTTTTATATAAAATAAGCATAAAAGTAAAACCAAAATCATTCATCCAATGAGAGTGCCTTTGATAGTTCATGCCTTTGTGTTTCATTCATACAGAACAAAATTAAAATGTCCCTGGGAACAACAATGTGCACCTGCCCATTCATTTACGTCTGCTTAGCTGAAGAATAGCTTTAAAAAGGGATACAATGAGGAAAGCTTTGTGAAGCTAAAAGGTAGGCAGTTCTACTTGGTGGTTTCAGTTACAAAGCAAAATTAAACACCAATGGGGCCAGCAGATCTTCCCTGGGACCAAACAAGTGCAATAAAGATTTGCTTACCTGCAACAGTTTGCCTTCAGCAGGGGTGATCTCTGCAATGCTAGCAAAGACTCCTTCCAGGGTGAGGGGTTCCAGTTTGAAAGGAATTACCCGAATTATTGCCTTCTGGGCCAAAGTCCGCTCGGCTTCCATTGCTGCCACCAGTGCCAGTCCCGTGTAGCCTAGTCGTATCTGCAGCATAGCCATTAGCAGCCAAGGCCAGAGGACTGCCAGCTGTAGCTGGGGGCCAACACTCATGCTCCCAGCTGCAGCAGTGTGCTCTGGCCACACATACTGCTCAGGAATGTGTCCTCACCCCACCAGCAGGTTCCAACAACTGGTAAAATTGTTGAGGATTATAGCCCTCTGTGCAACTGCAGTCAATGGGGCAAACAAGAAGCAAAGAATAGTTACCTGGAGCTTCTTCCAGGCTTTCCTCACCCCCTTTTCTCAAAGTTTCTTCATGCCACGTGTTTGTAAAATCCTTGAGCGTCACAAGATTATAAGAACCCCAGATCAGGTCTTCCTCCTCCTCCTCCTCCTCCAGATAAATTCAGACATGGTGAGCAAAACCAATGGGGTAGGAATAGCATATGGTATGAAGAGCTCTTGGTTTCTTCTAGGAAGGCTGCTATACCTGATTTTAGACAGTTCCCCATGGAAAACAATATCAGCTTCTCAAATCCTTTCAGGCTTTTAGTTCCTAGGATGGCAAACAGGACCGAACCTGATATCAGATGACCTTAGCAGCCCTTGTTGACTTGAAAAGTGAATTCCTTTTTTCATATATTCTTTTCTCTGTTAATGCCAACTACTTTTGTCTTTTTCTTCTATTTATGCCACACATTAAAGCACAGAGTAACCGTGCATGTACTTGCATTTAGGCATTTGAATGCAAACCTGGTTTTTCTTACTCACTGTCATCTGTTTGATCTTTTATTCATATTTGCATGCCTCCAATGCCTGCACCTCACTCACTTTGTTGAATTAAAGTTTAAGTTGGAATTTTCCAGCGGTTTGTCATTTTTAATACAGAAAATATAGTCCGTAGCTCCCCAAATTTATGAAATAAAAAAGGCATTTCTCAGATGTTTTCCAGAACTTGGAAGCTAAAAAACAGGAAAAACAACTATAGATACACCTGTGTTTTATTTCATAGCTGTACAAATCTCAGAACGTGTTTCCTTTTAGAAGTTAAATGCAAATTTAAGACAATTAAACATTAAAAAGCATGCTTGTGATTATAGCTGTAGAAAAGCTGCACAAATTTATACTTTGCTCAGAGAAAGAAAAAATACATTTAAACTGGTATGCAAACCTGTTACATAGTTGTGCCTCTAAAAATCCATGAGAAAAAACCCCTAGCTTTTTGAAAAATCTTGAATAAAATATTTCAATTATCAAAATGTATTCTGAATCTTACCTACAAATTTCAGGTAAGGGAAGGGAAGTAGGGAAAACTCACAGAAACTCTTTATACAGGTAAATGTGAAATTCCACAGTCTGAATCAGAAAGAAAAATTGACTCCCGGCTGAAGACTTCTGAGTCAGGCGTGGCTGAAATCTAGTTTCCAAAAACAACCTAAAAATCTTGCTAAAAATCCAGGAAAATGTCTGGAAACTCCTTTTGAATTTGAGTAGTCTCCCCTTTTTTCAGCAAACATAGTAGGCATATCTAAGCAGTACGCAGGATGGCAGTTGCTTGAAACAGCAGATATCCATCAGAAGACTGCATGAAAAACACAATGCAATCATTCTTCAAAGGCAAAACAGGGCCCAGTGGGATGAAGTGAACTTGAAAAGTTCTGCAGAGCTCTTGAAAAAGTCTTCTTTCCTGAAAATCACAACTGGCTTAGCTCCTGGAAGGCAAAAGTAGTTCGTAGCTTGTGCTCTTAGCTTCCCTCCCCTAGGACTGCAAGCACTTTCTACCTGCTGACACAAAGTGAGGGTGGAGCAGCCACAGGCAATAACTCCACCCCCTGAATGTGATTTTCAGAGTTCTTAGACTCCCTCTCCTGATTCAGTAGTAAACTGCACTTAACATTTGCTTCCTTTTGACATTAATTGGCTAGCTAGTCTATATGAGCAAGTTTCACTCGCTGCATTTTCCAAAGAATTATGTATAGAGAAATGGAAAGGGAAAATAATTCGATCAAATGTGTTAAGAAAAATCTGTGTTTCAAGATTTTTAGTATGACGCTTTCAATTACACTGAAATTAGAACTACAGTAATTTCATCACTGAAGGAAGGATTGATTTATAAATGGAATTGCTAAAGTCTGCAGCTACCATAGCTTTCCTTCAAGTCTTAATTTTGGTTGTGTTTTTCCCCCAATAGTCACTGCAAGGAAGATTTTAGGTAATGCTGATTTTTAGAAATCTGGAATTCAACTATTACTGTCTTCTGACATCAGCTGGGTGAGTAATACCACAGGCCAGACAGGAAACTTCAAAGCAAGATTACCCATTTGAAGCTGTAATTTAGGATGTGGTATAATTCCACTGGGTACAGCATTCAGGTTACTAGAAAGTCAAGTATTCAGTAATGTACAGAACTCCATGCGAAAACCAGTTTTGCAATAATTTATTTAGGTATGGAGAAAGGTCAATTATCTTCAAATAAAAGAAAGAAAATATGGATATTTGATGTTTTGATTTGTTCTTTTTATTATAATGAATATCTCGCATTTCTAGCCTTTTTTCTTTTAAATTGCTTACTATACAGTGTTAAAATGACTATGTGGACCGTCCTTTCACTTTAGTACACTTTTGAAGGTGTAGGGTGGAGTGATTTAGTACTTAATTTTATTCAAATGAAAATTAAATACTTTACTCTCCCATAGGACTATTAAGACCTAAGCAGCAATAATCCAGATAACCATTAGGTGGCAGCATATAGATACAGAAAATATTCTTCTGTCTAGTGATTCTGGATTTTTGCAAGAAAATCTGGTAGTCCTACTCAAGTATTACTATAGCAAACACTGGACTTCTTTGGAGTAAGCCTTTTTATTTTTTTTTTTAATAGAATACATTTTAGCTGAAAGCTGTGAAAGTACCGAGAAGGTTGTTCCAGATAGAGTCATGCTGAGTATTAGCATCAAGCAATATTGTAGAGATTTCTTAAATTGTTTGAATATTATTTTCTCCCTTGCCAGTTTGAATATTCTTTCTTTTCTACAAATGCTTAAGAGTCAAATAACTGAGTCTATAAATATGGTAGGAGATCCAGCTCCTTGGCCTCATTTTCCAGTTAGTTTACAGACAGATGTAAAGATATAAATACTACCATTTCCAGACTGAGCCTTAAAAATAGAGGCCCATTTAAATGTTCTTTATTAATAATTTTGAATTATTAATAAAGCTATGCTACAATACAAACATTTCCTGTAGTCCAATCAGGTATGATAAAGAATGAGCTTCATTTGCAACATTTATTTGGATCTGCAACAGACCTGAATGAAATGCCTTATTTTTAATTTAAGTCAGGACTGATATAATAGCACCTCTGACCATTTTTTTAAAATTCAGAGACCTTGCTAAGCATTCTCCCTGCTTGTGTAGCATTTTATTCTTCACTTAATTTTCTTATCTTAATATTAGACTGAATGTATATAGATGGACAAATGGAGCCTCTGAAAAATGATTGGAATTATCTCAAAATAATCAATATACCAAAGCAATAGAAGCTTTGCAAGAAATAACATATTACTGTCTTACAAATCAATATGAGGCTATAGCTGAGGTCGTGTAGTTGACTTTGGTTCATCCTGCCTTTCATTGAGAGATAATGGATGTAAGAAATCTAGGAATTGAGTCAATTGGAATAACAGATCTATTTGATCTGAGTTTTGGGGAATCATATCCTTATGCATTTTTCAGAGTTCTGGGAAATCAGAATAGTTTTAAAACACATTCTCATCATGCTACATCATTTGCATGTATTCTAATTACAACATAAATACATTCAAGTACAAAGTCGTTACTCTTTAAAATCTATTGTCAATAAATACAATCATATTGAACAAGTTAAATAGCTTGCAAAGACATTTAAGATAAGCAATAAAACAACATAAGCCTTAACATTTGTTTTATATTGGCCCTAGAATGAGGAAATTATTAAAACACAAGAATTTGCCATTAACATAAAATATCCAGCAGCTATTAGAGATGGAAAAATGAAGAAAGAAAGAAACCGCTTTATGTAATTAACTAGAAAATGAGATAAACAGTCTTCAAATGAAATTTGAACAATCCTATGGGGACATTTGTGGCAGCTGTTTGAAATACAGCTTTTCCACTTTTAACAGACTTGGACAAATAAGTTTACTAATTAGATGAAACAGGTTAAAAAAAATAATTTAAACCTATTAAAGAGGCATATTAAAAACAGTGGTGGGATTATTTACAAGTGGGACAAAAAGGAGCAATGGAAGAGAGTTTTATTTGTCATAACAGTCCCCAAATACTCCTGGAATGAAAGCCACTGCTCTTCCCCAGCTGGCTACCGCTCTGCATTTGTACATACTTTCCACCAAATTCTCACTCCCTTAATTCTTCTTCCTTTGGAAAATGTTCTTGCTTGCAAGCCACATCCACTAGCAAATGTAGATCTAGGAAGAACACAAATGGCAATCCAATATTTATTCTTTAGTTTGGTTCTTAAGATGTAAAGTATCTCTTAAGAGATAGAAAATGTACCCCTGTCTGTCTTAACTAATGGGGTTCCAAACCCATATTTGCCAGCTAGAGTTCCCCAGCAGCTGTGGCAGAACAGCGTTTCAGTGAAAAATTAGATATTTTCTTTCCTGCTACATTGAACAGATATAAATTGGTAGGGGAAGTAATGCACAGATAGCCAGTTACAAATCCACAGCTGCAGATAACTATATTTGTGTGGTCTCTTTCTATTATGTATATAAGTGAATAGTTAATAAATATAGTTAAAGAATATAGGATAGGTATATAACATCAAGATACAAGGGAATACAGCTACTGCTAAGGATCACATCTGCATCGGCTCTAACATGCTATCTGTAATATCAAATAAAGGTAACGAGTTGAAGTTACACTGTCGTTTATGTCAAACAGACACCCTTTTCAGAAAGGCAGCAGATAAAGCTGAAATGTAATAGACTGAACTTGCAGATTTAACAGTGTTACTATTAATATTTTTATTTAACACACATGCATGTAAGTGCAGTCCAAGCAGATAACAAAGAAATCACAGCATACTATGTATTTCAAGAAGATTAGATTAGATTAGATTAGATTAGATTAGATTAGATTTATTGAATTTAGAGACATCTGATTAGCATCATCAGAACAAGGAAGATGCTGCCATGATTTTTACACTGCTGAAACAAGATTTCAAAAGCCAAATAATTTATGTCTCCAAAGAGAAATGTAATTCCTGGACCAAATAAAGTGCAATCAAGGAAGAAATGATTAAAGTCACAAGGATCCATTCCTAACCATCATGATGCCAAAATGATTAGACAAACATTGTGATGTCATGAAATAAGCTCTACTCTTTATATTGTATCACAACAGTGCGCAAGTACATAAGGACAGAATTTGTACGGTGATGTCATAACAATATTTTATCAGTTGCACTCCCACGTTATAGATGCCTATTGTCCAAGTACCAAAATTGCCTCAGCAAAACAGAAAGCTCTCAGAGAGGCAATTACAATGGTGATTAGAAAAGAAGTGAATGAAAATTGCCAGGAATAAAACCTGTGACAAGGAAGGTCAGAGTGGGGCTTCCTACCAAAGATCTTGATTTTAAAACATTCTGAAAATACGTCATACAAGCCCTACACCATCAGCACTGCAATTACAACCAAGACATACCACTGCAGAAGAGATGATTTTTGGCATAACAGTTTAAACTTTGTGATTAGAATATTTTAACATTTAAACAACCTATTTCAGGAGTTGTTGGTTTTTGGCTTTTGTTTTGCTAGAGATATGTAAGGCTGTGAAGTTCCATTCTGTCCTGCAAATCCTGCGTTGAGCAGGCCTAAATGACACTCTTAATCATTTTCTGGTCTTTGACTATATTTTGATTGTAAGATCAAGAGATCAGATAAAGGTCTACAGATTATACCTTTTATTTTCCCTCCATTCTAATGCTGAAGTTCTCCTTCAATTGAAATCCTGTGCACGCACACACACACACACAC
>JANHFR010000956.1:47807-60040 GCA_032468015.1 Mimophis mahfalensis | reverse complement strand
TAATGCCCTGTAAACTGCCCTGAGTCCCTAGGGAGAAGGGCGGTATAAAAATCTAATAAATAAATAAAATAAATAAATAAATAAACCCTAATTTCTCTGACCAGTTGGGTAGTCTGTGCAGAGTGTAGTGGAACTGATATTGTGAACTAAAAGTTACTATTCTTGATGCATTGCAAAGTTAACATATATAAAGCTAACTCATTCGGTTCATGATCAGCTACTATTCCAAGATCTTTTCAAGATGCAGCTATAGTTTCAAGATCCTTTCCACACGTGCCTATGCATAAGTAATAGGAAGAATCCCCCACAGTACATCAATACATCTAATATATTTTTCCTCAGTGAAGAATTATCTATTTTTCTGGATTAAATTCTGTTGTTTACCACCCATGTCTCTCACCTTTCAATACAACTTTTAATTTTCTTTTTAAATAGTTTTTACCATTCAATCCAATTTTGTATCATCTGCAAATCTGGTAAGACTTCCTTCCCAAATAATGAATTTAATGTATTTAACACGTAGGTTTGTTTAGAGTCATGTCAGATATTTTAAACAAATAATTCTATCCCAATACAGTAGTTAAGTTTAGGAGCTGTAGTGTTGCAGTGGTTAGAATGTAGCATTGCAGATTAACTCTGCCCAGTGCCAGGAGTTCAGTCTTGACCGGGTCAAGGTTGAGTTAGCCTTCCATCCTTCTGAGGTCAGTAAAATGAGGATTCAGGTTATTGGGGCAATATACTGTCACTAAACTGCTTAGAGAGTGCTGTAAAACACTATGAAGCAGCATATAAGTCTAAGTGCTATTGCTATATAAACTGCTACTCCTGAACCTTACCCAAGATCCATATGTATTATTTTCTCATTTTCTCTTTCCAAATTTCTGGAAACGCCAGGTCTTAACGATCTTCCAAAATACTAACCGAGATGAAGGCATCCTTGTCTCTAGAGACAATCTGTTATAGAAGAGGGAGACCATCACAGAAAAATTTCTCCAGGCTTCCTGTCACTCTAATATGACTTCTCTGTTGGTTCTTACTAAAGTGCAGATTCTCTTTGGAGCAAACCCTGCTAACAAAATCTGAAGCCATATATGACTTTATAGGTGATAGCCACCTTAAATTGCTTCTAGAAGCTAATTGTCATCAGTGCAATTCCTGTGATAATAATGCTAATTATTAATCCAAGCTTGACCATTACTATATGGGCAGTCTCATTTAAACTAGCTATAGTTCCTAAATGATCAGCAGGGACAGTCCCATATGAAACAATAGACAGTTGTGACATATAGAAGCGTTATAGGAAAGGTTTTATGCAAAAAGGTTGCACATATATTTTAACAAAAAAGAAGCCTGTCCTATAATTTTAAGAGCTTAAAAATACAATATTTTTGTGTCGCTGCTTAGAACATCACAGGGTTTGCTGAAAAAAAACATGAACAAGCTGCCTCAAAGTATTGGAGACCATCATTTTAACTCTTGGAGATAAAAAGTGAGATAGAAGAGAACATAGGACTGCTCTAAATGGATAAAAAGTGGTTCTCATTTGCATCATTAGAATTTTAAAAAGTTACAGTAATCCTTTGGGGGGTGGGGGTGAATAGATCACTCAGTTATGGGGCTGAAAAGCAGTAGGAGCTTCAAAGTCAATTCAAAATAAAAATTTTTAAAAATAAATCATTTTTTTTCTGGATGGGCATGCTACAGATACCCTTCATCCATTGTAGAAAAGAACCTATCCCATTAAATTCAATTTCCTATTTTCTTATTGTGGAGAAGAGTAATCTGAGAATTGGGAGATATTGAAACAATCCCCAGGATTGATGCAGTTCCTAGCTGATGCTTGTAATGTCATGGTGGCTGGAGCTGATAGTTTTTGTGTGAAATGACTGTTGTAAAATTTAGAGACGTGATCTGAATTTAATAGCATGGCATGCAGTCAGTGGCCTGAGAAAAACAAACTAAGGAATGTAGCCTTAGACACTGCAAAGACCAATTAACCCTGTTTGAAATAGAGACCATGATGGAGACAAGTACTAGGTGAAAAATGCACATCAAGTAGTACTTAGTCCAGAAATGACAGCAACCATAGTGAAGAGTATTATTAGTATACTACAAGTGGCTAGAGATAGGGATCTGGATAAAGAATATCCTATGTACATGCAACATCTAGATCAGGGCTTTCAAAGTTGTGGCCCGTAGGCCAGATGTGTCACGCACTGGCCATGCCCACACCCAGTTTAGTGGAGGGGGAAAAAGTTGCGATACATCACGTGATGATGCTGTGATGACGTGAGTTTGACACCCTTGATCTAGAGCGTGATACATTTTATCCACTCTCCTCCAGATTCTTGAATCTCTTACTTGCTGGTGTTTGGTGAATCTGTTAAGTTTTACAGGTGTCTGCTGAGACAAAATCTTTCTATATTGTAATTAATAAAGCTACAGATTAACAAAGAATTCTGTGTGGTCTCATCCATTAGTGTGAATCATTTGCCCGATTGCAATCTTGTGGGGAAGGTTAGTATCTCATTAATAGGTATAGTATGTGTAAACTCCTGATCATTGACTAAGGCTATGCTGTAGGACCCCAATCTGGATTGATCCTCTGGTCCTGGTGACCGACCCAGTTTGGATCCCGCTATATTATCTCGTGGATGTTCATATTCAACCATTTCTTAAGACTGGAAAATTGCTACTGAAAAGAACTTATGTGTGAATGGATGATGGAAGGAAGGCTCTAACTCAGGGGTAGGGAACCTATGGCTCGGGAGCCAGATGTGGCTCTTGAGGGCTGCATCTGGCTCACGGGTGGACGGGTGGGCCGAGAAAACGCCGCCACCACTACAAAAGCACCGCTGCCACTGCTGCCGCCGTGAAAGCACCATATTGTATGGCTCAGAGACTTACATTTTAAAATATGGCTCTCTTCATGGCTCTCTGAGAAAAAGGTTCCTGACCCCTGCTCTAACTGACCTAGCCAGAAGTAGATATCCAGTAATTGTTCTCTATTTTAATCAGTGGTTGCCTGAAGAGCGTATACTCTTGACTATGAAGGAAAGTAAAAGAAGCTAGTGGCACTCGTATTAGTGGCGCTCTTAGCAAAACCTTGATAACAAAACCCTGTAATTTTAAGGAAAGAGATATTCTTCCCAATTCTGCAAATCATTACAATGGATTTTTGAAGTCTGCCTACCAGAGCAAGCAGGAAGCTATTCAAGTTAGGAATGATGTTTGAAATACTGTAGTATAGGTGTTGTATGTAGATGGTCACTTCACATAAAGGGAGAAAATACCTATGTGATGGTAACACATACCTCATTCTCTCTCAGATGGATTCTCCCATTATTCTTAGTCACCTTTTCATCTGCATTCCAGGTTGCAACTTGCTTTTTTTGTGGCCTAATTCTTAAACATATTTATGCATCCCAATCATATAGACTATTCATCTTCCTGTAATAAAAAAAATCTCAAGGCACTTCCCCAAAATTTCCCAATGTGTCATAAGATTATTGCCGATGACCACATTTGTTCCGTTATTCCAGAAAGCAGAACATTCCAATGATAAGGAGCATTTCATTTAAGTATCAAGAACTTTCTGATGGCATGAACTGCTTAGCAAAGAGACAGATTGCTTTAGGTGATGGACTCTTCTTGTTAAATGATCATGTAGCCGGAATGATCTTTGGATACCTTCATCTAGTATGCCTGTTGCACCTTTTCCAGATTAAGAGTTACTTCAGTCACTCCATGGTTTGACTGCTGCAATGTAATGTGAATGAGGCTGCCCTTGAAGCTTCACCTGATCCAGAATGGATAGTGATGGGCACACCTTGATATGCTCATGTAGTACCTCTTCTTCATGATTGTTGCCAGTTTGCTTCTGATATGATTCAAGGTGTTGCCTTTATCTATAAAAATCTTTCATGACATAAGGTCTAGTTACTGAGGGACCACCTCTGTCCTCGTGATTGATTTGGCAAGGTTCCTTCAATTAAACAATGCCATCTTTTCTGTAGCAGCCCATCCTCTGGAATGAGTCTCCCCTAAAAGATTTGGCTAGACATGATCCTGCTGGGATTTCAAAGGGCTCTTTGCCCAGGCCTTTGGCAAGGGTGAGTGAAGCCACCTGGACTGAATGGTTGTGTTTTTCTCTTGTTCCCATCATCTTGTCATATTTTATTATTCTTGATTGTATTTCCCCGTTTTTAATATTTTTGTGTGTGAATCATCAAGAGACATTAGGAGTCAGGCAGCACACAAATTTCATTTAAATAATAACAAATAAAAAATAGTAATAAGCCTTTGTACCTACTCTTATCAGGATTAGCCTCTACTTCAAAACTGGAAGAAACGTGCGTGTTCTTCAGACGGATAACAGAGAGGGGTTTGGAAATTTGGATGCCAAAAGTAAATTACATTAGGTCCAATACTTTGACCAAATGGTAGAAAACTGATTGCTACATATTTAAGACAGACTGAGGAGGGGTGAATTGTGCAGTATATATCTAAAAGCATATTCTCTCTTTCTCTATTCTACTGTTTATCAAGAACATTGACCTATACTTTTACCACCTTGCCTGCCAAGCTAATTTCTGTTGCTTAAAAGCCACTGTTGATAAAATTAACTGGTTGAACTACAAAATGATTCAATCATGGATTTCATTGTGAACAGTGATTATGTGTAAACTGAGTTTTACTGAAGTGTTACTAAGCATTTTTTTAAAAATACTTCTCTGTTATTAAATATTGGAGTAAACTTTTTCAACAGGAGAACTGTTTTCATTGTTATTTGCAAAGTCTCATAGAAGTGATATGCTATGAAACCAAAAACCCAGAAGCAGACCTCTGGTTATCCTAAATTTTCATTTTTGTTTAGAAGAAATAGAGTAATTCTGCATAATATATCCTGGTGGAAGCCAGTACCCAGTAGGAAAGAAAAATATTCAGTGAAACTTAAATAATATGGTCCAACAAAGCAGCACTAATATAGAGATTTTATTCAACTGTATTGAATTCTTACAGCACATTGTTTGTCACAAAGCTATTGATCCGATTTTGGAGTTGTTTTTCCTGAAGACAGTGACACAAAATTCATGAGAGCTGAAAGCAGTATTGATTAATCATGGCTAACTTGAAGGGTCTTTTTCTCTCTCTGTTTTCAAATTTTTGTTTTACATCTGTGCAAATGAGCTGAAAAAGGAACCAAACCTGAACTCTCCTACTAATTACATCGCTCTGTACAAAGTTCAGTGTATGGCAAAATCAGATTTCATCTTTTACCCCTATGAGGTCATGCTGCCTGGAAGAGGCCAGAGGGCAATTCAAACAGATCCAGTGTATAAAGATGATGCTGGCTCTACAGCTTTTGACTCAAAGCAGGTTGAAAAATGGAAAGTAAGAAGTGGTAGCCTGAACCATTAATTCTCCCAAAAAGTAATCCGGAATGGGTAGCTGGTAAGAATTCAACCCAAGCATCTTCCAATTCTTGAGGAAAGAGAGATTCATGCACCCATCCGCTGTGACTGCCTAAGGACTGTTGAGTTGGCTTGAGCCATCCACCTCAAAATCTTGTTCATTCTATAGTCCTACATAAATGTACATTTCAAAATAAAACGATTATGAACACTGCTCATAAAGATCTATGGAAATGGTGGTAACATTATGCTTGCCTTTCTAAAACGTTTTAGTTCTTGTTTAGATTATGTGAGAGTAGCAGGGTAAAATAACTGCTATACTGCTGCCACAGTGGAGCATCCATAAATCAGAAGAGTCACTTTGAAGGGAAATTTATTGATGTCAGAATGAACAGAAAAGCATTCTTGCAGTGATGATGATCACATCTATAGTGTCCCTCAACCTTCTTGGGTATAAGAGGGAGAATCCCTGTTTGTCAATATTCCCTGTTTTCCATCTATAAAATTGGCACCTTCCCCCAGCCATTTATACTCCAGATAAATTTTAAGTGCAGAGAAGTAACATTAGCAGCATTTTGGACTGAAACCCTCAAGCACACAAAACAGCACATTCCAGGAGGTAAAGAAAACCCACATAATAGTCTACCTTGAAGCATCAGGTTTTTGGAATAAAGAGCAACCAGAAATATGGAGATACAAATGCAGCATAAAGGAGAGGGAATACACACTGTGATGTGACTCAAGAGGAGATTTAAGCTGTTGCTCCTGTAAAGACACTGGTTAGGATCCAGCTGTTCAATACCCACAGCGGGCAGGAAGTGCACCAAGCCAAAGTTAATTCTGCTTTCCATACACAACAGCCCAGCTGCTGGGATAAAGTCTATTCCCTCAAGGAACACAAGGAAAGTGCAGAGATACACTCTGCCTTATAAGAGATCCCTTCCTGGTACAGTACTAGTGCTGGCCTTGGGCTGGATATCCAAAAAGGTTGGCAAGCTGAATATGACTGAAATATGACTAACACAGCCAAGAGAGCTCCCGGAGATATCACACTCTGGGCCTGCATTCTTCTTTCTCACTCAATTTAACCTGACTGCTTTCTGACATGGGAAGAAGGGGGTTCTGATTAGGTTCGTGCCTTTCTATTGCTTTTGGAAGGCAATTATTTGCACTATATCATTTGCCATCCCTCTGAAGAAAGACACCGTGGTCTCTAACTTGGCCTTATGTCTTGAAACCACAAACAGTACCATAATGTAGGCCGTGTCACACTCTTTAATCCAAATTCCTCATCTCCAATACATGGGGCACCAAGTAGGGAAAATTGCTGACAGTGCATACAAGGCTTGGTGATCAAGTGCTGCGCTACCGACCTCTTCAGCTGCAGCAGAGGCAGCCTTCTCCTTCCAGTCTGCAAGTGAAAAGGCCAGGCTTCCAGATTTCCTCGGCTGGCATTCAGCTAGAAGCGGTGGCAATAGGCTTCTTCAGATGCTGGCTCATAAGTTCCCTGGCGCGGGATACCTGGATCTGATCGTAACAGGGATTGCAGACAAGGACTGGATCATAAAGCTGCTGATCAGGAATGGGCAGCTTTAGATGGCAGCAACCGGCACAAAACACATTCCCACAATTCCTGGGTAAGAAATAACACATAAAAACAACAATGATACTGAAGCCAGGGTAGGATGATATATGGAGGGTCCTGTTTTCAGTTAACTAAGGAATAAAGCTGACAGTGCAGTCTGGAATCTTAGATATCCAGCTGCGCTGTGTATTTTTGCAAAACTTTCCTGAAGCCTAACTCACTGTCTCATTCTCTCCCCCACCCCAACCTCTCTGTGTATGCATCTTATAGAGAAGAATAAAATAATAGCAATTTTGAGACAGCTTGGATACAGCCAATTAGTCTTGTTTTAGAATAACTGACTTTTGAGATACACGGAATAGTACAGCACAGATTAAGAAGAGTTATAGGCAGTGTTAGGATAAGAACTTTCAGATACAATTTTGACTAATAAATGGAGGAAGAGACAAATGCAGGACTTCCAAGGTCCCAGCCAAACCTCTCAGGTGGGGTCCCCAAATAATCAACAAATTCAGGTACAAAAGGAAGACAGTGGCTGTGCTTTCATTGGGAGGCCTAGTTCTTCCTTGCCCTGCTTCCACATAATCCAGTTTATTAGAGAAGGTGGGCAGTGGTGGCAGACTGAGCTTATAGCTGTCTCAGAAGCAATAGTGGAGGAAAATGTTATGGCTTCTACCAGGGCCTTAAGACTCCATGCTTGTTGAAGGCATTCACAATGCAAATTTCTGTTCCATAAAACTTCAGTCTATTTATATAATATGGTCAGTCTCTCAGGATTAAGGGTTTTTTTTTATGGTTTTTAAATTCTCTTTTTCTAAAGAATACTTTTTCCAATTGCTTAATTATCACAAAGCCACTTCTTCCTGTTGAAGTATTACATACTGCCACTTAACATACTATTTCCAAAAATAAAGGATATTAAAATCTTAATGATTTTCTAATAATTATACCTCAAGTATGTCATCAAGTGATTGAAAACTGGTAGATAATAATAATAATAATAATAATAATAATAATAATAATAATAATAATAATAATAATAATAATAATAATTGTTTGTCAAACTTTAGCTAAAAATAAATCTAATGAACTACTACTTCCCAAGAAGACACTACTCTACTATATTCCATTTATCCTCTATATAGAACTTGTTATTCCTTTTCCACTGCTCTCAATATTTGCCACATATTCTGCAACGTACTTAATAACATGGGGGAAAAAAGAGATGGGAAAATGAGATTTGTCATAGTAATTACATTACCTGCAATGGTGCCTGCGTTTGGCCAACCAGAATTCACAGTCACAGTTAAAGCAGTGTGATGCCATGTGGTCTGGAACCCAACGTGTGACCTGTTTAAAAACAGAAAGTGTCATGGATGATTTTGGTTCTGTTTCTTATAAACAGTATATCTGTAAGGGAAGAAGCTACACAGCACACACATTTTAATATGTTTAACACATGTTAAGCTTTACTTTCAAAACAACTGTCTGAAGAATAATTCAAAAGGTGAAAAAAAAAGGTGTGAAAAAGTGAAATGTTGGTTGTTCCGTTAGACAGAGTAATGTTTATTAAAAACTTAAAAGAATGTCAGAGGAAACAAAAAGAAAATCCTTGAGAGCAGAAAACAAAAAAGGAATTACCTGTTTGATAATGGGTTTTGGGTTTTTTTACTAAGGGGAACCAGACACAAAATATACGTTTATACTTCAGTAGAGGAGAGCAGAATAGGGAAATACAGAGGAGGAAGTAGCAATGGGAATGGTTTCATTTTACATCATACAAAGTTAAAACACAAAGATAAAAGCAAACTAGCAAATAAAGAAACGTAACATGCCTCAGTTTCCCTTTTATCAACAGGCTCCCAGCTTGCTTCAGATAGACAGTCTTCACTATGATCAGAGTAAAAATCCTCATTTTCACTGCCATCTGACTCCTTGAGGCAAGTCTGCAAGGAAGACCGTGAAAGCCATCAGATTATCTATATCACACATATGACCACTTCCTTCAGAGTTTCGGCCTTCCTCCAAATGAACTGAAAATAGCCACAAGATCATAGATAATAGCTTTCTATCACATCAGGCATTATTCCAACTAGCTCAGTATCATCTACTGTGATTTCAGGTTCTACCATAATTGATATCTGATATCTTTTAACAGATGTGCAAAAAACCAGGGGCTTCTCTGTTTAGTGTGCTGTTTGATAATGTCCATGCTATTATTATATTCAATAGAACAGAAATCAGGGAGATAGCATGGAATGGTAGAATTCAATGTGCACTCACGTATTTATGTCCAAAGAGAAAATGTGCGTCTTCACACGTTTGTGGGTACAGAGTGCCTACAAACACGATGGTAGCAGGATCTGTTCATTTTACCTAACTATACATGCCTTCTTGGGGAAAAGTTAAGGAAACCACTGAAAAAGCCCAACCAGTGTCACTTACAAAGTCATCTTCATAGTCCATCTGTGGTTCAGCTGGAGTTGGATAGCAATGACGGATATCTAATCTATGCTGAAGTTCCCGCACCTGCCTACGCAACTGCTCAACTTCCTGCTTATAGGTAGCTTCGATCTGCCGCAACCTATGCTGGATTACATCTGTGGGGAAGGGAAGTCCATCATCATCTAGATAGAGGGGAGGCACTGGAGAAGGGCTGTTTGGTGGCATGTGTTTGGAGCCAAGTGCCTGCTTCAAATGGCAAGGGAGCCACAGCTTGCTGGACCTCCCCACAAAGCCTGCGCAGTGTGCGCCAGAATGGATAGCGCAGCCAGGAGGCTTTACACTTTCTTTCAAAGGCCACTGGCCACTGAGGCACAGTCCAGAGGCCCAGAAGTGCCTATTGTTCAGTCTCTTGTTACAACAGCCATAGGACAGGAGTCGTCGGGGACCCATATCACCCCCGGGAAGGGATGTCCCCATCCCTTGAAAACTGTCCCAGTTTGCTGCTAGAAGAGAGAATTCGCTCATCTGGCTTTGAGAAACTCCTTTTCGCCACAACTCTGTCTGAATTTTCCCTGTATGGCTGCCGTCCTCTCCATGCTTGACGTTGCCAATTTTCCCATCCAATTCTTCTTTTTGACAACCTGGAACACTGTATCTTGGAACAGTCAGAGCTGGCTGAGCTGAACTGGGGTGACCTGCTGGAGTCTGGCTGGAGGAGGATTCTGGATGAGAAGTTTTCACAAGATCCCAAGTGCCATTGGGTATCAGGCCACTGTCTTTGACATGATTGCAGGATAATTTTTCAAACACTTTTGTTTGTCCAGAATTTGGAGCTGGGACTGTGTCTTCTGTTGCTTCTGAACCCACTCTGCTTACTACTTCTACCTCAGAAGGCACAGCACAAGACTGCTGAGACACTTCATGTTTCTGTGGTCTTTGTGGCCGACTGATTCTGTGACCGTCAGAGGCGGCGCTGTCGGCACTATGCGGGGGACAGAGTTCCTGCTGCTGCTGAGGTACTTGAAGCAACTCATCTTCTCTGGTTTCTTTGCTTGTCAGTGTCTCTTCAGCATTGGGATGTCGAGATTCCAAACCCACCCTGACATCTTGACAATGGTTGTTCAGATTTGGATCACTTGATGTGCGGGTCAGCAGGCTGCTAGGATCACACGCTGAGAGAAGATCATCCATGGATCTTGTCTTTGGTAATCTGAAACCACAGAAGTCAATTCAGGCCACAGGGATAATACACATATTGCCTACAGATACCCTTACAAGAAGTTGCCTACTGTAGAGCCTCAGAGGCAAATACATGCATGCACGTATGTTCTTTCCCCATCTCACCCCAACATGCTTGTGTGAACACACACACCTTTTATAATTCAAAGATTTTCAATTATTTTTTAGCATTGCAGTAAGTAGTCAGAAGCAAGGAAGGAAAAACTCTTTTAGTCAGGACTGCAAAGGCAAAACTGTTCCTTATGGTATTTTTCCTGGATATAACTAGTTTGGACAGATCCTTGCTTTTTTCCCCCTAAGTCATTCTAAAGGCCCAAATAATCACCAAGTAAATAGGAAGCATTTCCTAACCTATAAAATTAAAAAGGTCACATCAAACTACCCTTTTAAAGCAGTGAACATTTTCAGAGAATTCAGATAAGTAAAATGACTAACACAATCCTAGAATCTTCTATATAAACTGCATTATAATTGATCGGGATAAGCAAGGCCCTTATAAATAAAAGACGCCATTACAGAGATATCTAGAGTAGCGTTAGAAATCCTGAATTGCACAATTCATAGAATCTTAACTAATTTTCTCTTACCTGTCAAGCGACCGGCTGCTGAAGTCTTGAGTCTGAGATCCAGAAGGCAAGTAAAGATCCATGCCTTCTTCTCCTAAAGGACATGGAGATGAAGCTGGAAGATAGACAGCTGTCCAGAGATGCAATGCACGCACATGGCACACTGGATGCAGCACCTTGACATCAAAGATGGAGGAAAGCAGATTCAGGAGGAGGAGAAAATCAGCATAAGCCAAGAGTCTGGTAGCGCATGAAGGTGCACCTCTAATAATTGATATGAGCTGTGATTACAGTTGTCCTATCTAACTGAAGATACAGGGGAACCACTGGACCTTCTTCCATTTTCAAAGAAACAGTGGGGAAAAACAAAGGCTTCACAAAGCCCAGCATGCCAGAATGAGGGAGAACAAAAGGGAAAGTAGGACTATTGCAAAACTTTTGATCCTGCATGAGGGAGAAGAAAGCTGTATTTGGGCTTCTGTCCCCTACTGCCTGAAAGTTTTTCTTTCCTGCCAAACTGGCACAAATGGGAATTTTACTTACTTGCTCATTAGCAGGCATGTAGAGCAGATTGTGGAAATTTTTGTTGCCAGCTCTCAAAAGGGACCAAACTGAGCAGGTGCGTTTGGCAATGTTGTGCAGCTCACGTTCACAGGGGCTGTTTCCAAGGAAAGTCCCGTAAAGGCAGGAATATGTGTGTTGGACTAACTTTACCTGCAAGTGAAAGAAATTTAGGGATTTCACAAAAGCCCATGTTGAAGGCAGCTTATTGATATAGTGCTACTTTAACAACAATGCAGTGCACTATGTCAGGCCTTTGCAACAGAAATCTCTCTCTCTGTGTGTGTATGTGTGTGTGTGTGTATACATATACATATATGCAAGTCTTGGTGTATTCGGGTCTTTTCCTGTGTAAGGTTGAGGGTATCTTGGCGACATTTCGACGAGGTCACACTCATCATCTTCAGGCTGGTGCCTTTGGCT
>JANHFR010000956.1:23487-42197 GCA_032468015.1 Mimophis mahfalensis | reverse complement strand
GAAGCTGGGACAAGTAACAGGAGCTCACTCCGTTATGCAGCACTCAGGATTTGAACCACTGAACTGCTGACCTTTCTAATCGACAAGCTCAGCATCTTAGCCACTGAGCCACTGCATCCCGTACCTGAGATAGCTAGGCAAGTACCTATTTGTGCTTTATATGTCTTATCTGATACATTCTCATTTAAATCTCTATTATCTATCCTAAAATGATACTCTTGTTTCAATAATGGAATCATTTAATGGAAAAGTGTCAATAATAGAATCTTAAAGAAGAGCTTAGCTACACAGTTAAATAAAAATTAGAAGAAAAAATACTTTATCATTAGGGTATTAGAAAAAATACCCTAGTGATAAGTTTTCATAGACACGTAAGTGTTTGCACAGCCTTCTTACAAGCTATGAGTTTTGTACCTATACACAACCACTGGAATCCTCTTCCAAGATCTAAAAGAAGCTACATTCTCCAGTTCCTTGTCAGTGATCCAAACAGGAACCAAAAGTTTCTGTGGGTAGCTGGTACATAACCTATGAAGGAAAATTCAAACAAATGATCAGAAATTGATTATGGGGCAGGGGGTGAGAATAAAAAACCAAGATCAAATTCCAAATCTTTAACTTGCCAGATCATATGTATAACTAATATTTTTGATGAAAATTTTCTTTAGTTTACATAAATAGGTAAGATGACAGATCTTCTAGTTCATCTCTAATAGTGTTTCTCAACCCTGACAATTTTAAGATGGGTGGATTTCAACTCTCAGAATTCCCCATCCAGCCATGTTCAGCACTGATTTATAATCATACAAAAGGAGCAAATATAATTCTGTACTAATATTCATATAAACTGCATATTTGATGTTCTTTCGGATGGACATATGAAACATCAAAATTCCTAACAGATTACTTATACTAGATTCATATTATTAGTGACATTAGAATCCCCATAAACATAATAATGGTAAGAGCAACAATTTTAATTTGACTCAAGGCACCAAAGATAGAACGACAAGCAACAATGCTTGTGCTTCTAAAGACCATAAGCCGCCCTGAGTCTCCGGAGAAGGGCGGCATATAAATTGGAATAAAAACAAAACGCAACAAAACAATAGCTAATGCTCTCCTTTTGGACATGCAATGTGATGAGGGCATGGGAATATAAAAAGAAGTTCTTGGGATATGTTTGTGAGGTTCAGGTAGGAAAAGGCTACTGAAATAAAACATGAAATAACAATAAATGCTATTTAATTATCATAAGGTAGATATTTTAATATTGCATTAGCTTGAACTGTTTTATATGTTGTCTAGCTATAACATTATACTGTTACATCCTAGCATTTACAAGACAGAGGATATAATGCTATTGATATCCCTACACACACAGACACACACACTTCTTTTGCAAATATCTGGTAAATTTAAAGGCTCACTTGTAGCTGTTGTTGATGTCAGAAACCCTCCACACATTCTGCAAGTCAAAGCACATTCGAGCTAGTTCCATTTCAAACCGATATTTCACATGGTCTCCTGCAAAACCAACAGTAGTTAATAATCAACAATCAGTTCTGCCAGAACTTATGACAAAATAACTCAATAGATCTGTTTATTACAACTATCAGATAAGGAATTGAGGTTGCATAACTAACCCTGAACAGTGGCCTTCAAGAGGCTAGGATATGCAGCTGTAGATGCTTATAACCTAATGTAACTTATAAGAACTTACCTGGGCGGCAAAGGTGGGCATGCTGGTCTTCCTCATCAGCACAAACTCCTAAGCACCAGGCATGATAAGCAAATGCAAACAGGTCTTCTAGTTTGGTGGGGCGTGCAATGGCTCGGCTCAACCTTTTCAACCATTCCTGGCATTGCTTAAACGTAGAGAAATGGCACCTACAGAAACAGAAGTACACATGTATATATTCAGTGCCTAGGAAAGATGGTCTGACAAGGGAATTTCAGGTAAACTCCTGAGGGGAAAAGGAAGGGAAAACAACCTATTGAAAAATGAAAATGCTAGGGACTCCTCCCTGACACAAAGGGCCGCAGCGCTACTTAAATCACTTTAAAAACTTAGCAACGATCTCTAACAAAAACAAAAAAGACTTTTACAATAGAAGATCTATTAATCGGCATCAACTGTGGCAGAAACTGAGCCTTTGCTTATGTATATTTTCCAAGACTCTTAGCTGCCCACTGTTGGAAAGCAAACAGATTGAAGAATTTTACTTTACTTCTAGTTGGCAGTTTTTATGTTTAGCGTGACAGGTACTTGGCACCAGATTGTTGGGGGCAATCGGCTGACTCTGTAAACCGCTTGGAGAGGGCTGTAAAGTACTGTGAAGCAGTATATACCAGTAAGTCAAAGTGCTATTGCTATCATGGTTCAGAGCAGAAATAAAAAAAGATGTGGCATACCAGTTTGTTGCTGGATTACATTTTCCACTAATAGCTATGCTGACATATGTTGTCAGAAGCTGGAAATCAAAACATCTGCAGGACGTATGTTATCCATCCCTAGTTTGAGCGAATCACATTTACTGATTCTCACCAAGCTATAAGAGCAGGATGCTAATAGACATCCCCTACCTGACTACTTTGGAATCTTTGCAGACAATATGGAGCTGGAACATATCCCGACTCTCCACACTTTCCATCATTCTCAAAGGCACCTAAAAACAAAGACAAGGAATGAATGAACAGGTATGTAGACACCCAACCAGACAATAAGCTCACCATATATTGTATCTGGTATTCAAATGGTATTATGGAAACAGCACCATTAATTGTAAGTTACAGTAGGAACAGGGATAAACTCAATTTGGCATGTAGCAGATTTCCACAGTAATGAAGAGACATCAAGGCAGTTTCTAAAACTTTGTCTTTTTTTTTTTTTTAATATTCACAAACAGCTAGCCATCTCCTTCAATTGCACCCTCACCTGGATTGGGAGGTCCATCAGAGATCACACGGGATTTGCTTATATGATTCATGGATTATTGTAATGCACTCTAGATGGAGCTGTCCTTGAAAACCAATGGGCAATTATGGGGACATGTCATTAGAGCCCTTGTAACATCTTTGTTCCATGGTCAACTAGTTACTAGAAGATAACTAGTACTGGGTACAACTCAATGTGATGGTTCTTACTTATAATGCCCATAGCACAAGGGCTGATCATCTAAAGAACTATCTGCCTTCTGTGGCTTTGATATGGTCTGTGTGATTGGGCAGATTATTATTAACACTTCTAGGCTGCCCAACTCCCAGAGGACTTATAACATTTAAAATCATACAGAGGATAAAAATCAGTTTAGAATTCAAAGACTTACTCAAAAAAGAACATGGAAACATTAACATTAAAACATTAAAAAAAACCCTTCCCTCGGGTGGAATCATTAGCCCCAAGCCTGTTGGCATAGCCAGGTCTTAATAGCTCAGCAGAAGGTCAACAGGTCGGGAATGAGCTGAATCCCCAAGGGCAGCTGGTTCCAGAGGGTTGGCGCAGCCACCGAGAAGGCTCTGCCCCGTGGACCCGCCAGCCGAGATTGACATGTTCCAGGTCCTATCCATTAAACAGTGTCATGAGGGAGGGAGGGAGGAAGGAAGGAAGGGGATAGATTAAATTGTTCAATGTATGGTAAAAAAGAAATAGGCAATGAATATCGGGAATGTATGACTCTCAGTGCAATTAGAAACCATGTTTTATGATTGAATATGCACAGCTTACACCTTCCAAAGCACATGGCAACCTAATGCTACAGCTTTACCATAAACAAAGCAAAGACCATGCTAGGAGTTTGTCTTCCTGAAGGCAATTCTTCCTTAAAGAAATAATTCCCTAACCCAAATTGACAAATATTCTCTTTGAAACATTTTGCAAGGCATAGTGGGTACTTCACTTGGGACATCTGAAGCTGATCAAGAGAGGTAAAGAACAGGGCAGGAGTCCCCAGTCCCCAGTCCTTGGACTGTTTGAAACTGTGCAAGCGGTGGATGAGTGGTAAATCCTCACACTTGCATGCACACCTACCACTCATGCAAAACCATCCCCTGTCCTCCTTCTGCCTCCAGGTCACGAAGCTGGAAAGGATGGGACCCACTGGGACAGGGGATTCTTCAAGTCTGCTTTGTAGCTTAGCGAAAGGATAAGCTACATAATTTGTTTCAAAGAAAAAAAAAGTTAACACAGGAATCTATCAGCTCTGCCAGAAATAACCACATAATACATTAACAAGACTTACATTGATTACAGAGTCCTTAAACTTGATATGGAGCCGGTAGTTAGAGATGGCAATGATGGCATCACTTGCATGGCCCAGATATTCCACACCCTCTCCTTGTAGCACAGTAAATGGAACCTAGAAAAGGGAAACTCACATTTTAAACTAGTTGCCAATTAACCAGTCAAGGTTACAGGGAAAGAGACAGATTAAACACTTGTTTTCCAGCCCAAATTTCTAGTAGTAAATTTATTCATGTGCTGCGAATACATTATTCTGAAGAAACTTTTATTTTAGCTTGTTCTCACCTGTATTATAATATCATTCTCAGAAATTCTACTCCAGGTGTCCCTCAACCCTGGCCTCTTTTCAGTGCCAAGCAATTATGTTTTATTCTCTCAGGTATTTTAATATTAATTTTCTTATGTAGCAAATGAAGCCTTCTGATACATTACATTTTTGAGTTTTAAACTACTCCTGCCTGGAAATGGAAGTTTCAGCAGGTGGTGGTCTCTGGGCGACAATGTCTGGGCTCAGAAGTGAGCAAGGTCAAGCCTGGTATTTGGACGGGACACTACCAGGATGTTTCATGACAAGAGGTAATCCTTGACTTACGACCACAACTGAGCCCAAAATTTCCTGTCAAGCATAGGAAAATCAGAAGTCCAGGCAGTTCAAATGAACATAAAGTTTTATTGCAACTTACACTCTCTACAAGAATCTGAACTAGTAATTGCCAAAGCAAATTGGTTGTAGAGGATGAAAATCAAGGTGGCTGGACTCAGATGTCTTGGGGGGTGCAAAGGGTCTCGAGGCTTGATGACATGTTTGACCTCTCCTGTGGACTTAGCCTGCTCATCTCCTACATTTCCATTGCTAAGCAAGACAGTTGTTAAATTGAGTTTTGCTCCATTTTAGGCCTTTCTTACCACAGTTGTTAAGTGAATCACTGGAGTTAAGTTAGTAACATGTTAGCTGTTAACTGAATCTGGCTTCCCCATTGATTGTCAGAAGTTCGCTAAAGGTAGGAAAAGGTTGCAAAAACATAACCCTGGGACATTGCAACCATCATAAATGGTCGGGCCTCGGTGGTTCGCGGAGCTAATGCCTTCCAAAGTACTACCAGCTACATGCAATTAGTGCAGGTTCGAGTCCCACCAGGCTCAAGGTTGACTCAGCCTTCCATCCTTTCGAGGTAGGTAAAATGAGGACCTAGATTGTTGGGGGCAATAAGCTGACTTTGTAAAATGCCACTTGGGGGGGTGAGAGCCCTAATGAGCAGACATATGTATGGAATGAGGGATGTTGCTGAGCACATTGTAAGCCGCCCTGAGTCTTCGGAGAAGGGCAGGATACAAATGGGATTAAAAATAAAAATAAATAAATAAATACATGCCAGTTGCCAAGCATCCGAATTTTGATCAAGTCACAATGGAGATGCTGCAATGGTCATAAGTGTGAAAAACGGTCATAAATCACTTTTTTCAGTGCTGTTGTAACTTCAAACGATCACTAAAAGAATGTTTTTAAATCAAGGACTACCTGTAAAGGCTATAGTGGGAACCTGACCAACATCCCAGAAGAAGGGAATGGCAAAGCATTTCTCTACTTCTACCAAGACAATTACATGGTGATGTTTCATCTGATCCCCAGGACTAAGACGTAAGTGGAGATTGCCTTTCATTTTGGAAATTGCTTTTGCTTTAGTATTTTGTACTTTAACCTGCTCTTTTAGCTTACATTTCTTAGATTATGATTTTGAAATATTTTGTCAACTGTCCTGGGAATGCTTTTATTTTGAAGAAGGATACTGTATCACATTTATATCATTTAAATAAGTAACATTTCAGGTCAAAAGCATTGTCCCTGGAATCTTATTAGAAAGCATATAGAAAATGACAACATCTATTTGGAATTGACTGGGACAAGTAAGAAATACTATAATAAGGAAATCCAAAGAGATCTATATCATGACGAATGATACCAGCTCTACTATATATTTATAGGTAAATGGATGCACAGCAGTTAAAATTTCTGATGTATGCACCCTTCCTAAAATTAAAATTAAGAAGTAAACTTCTTTCATTTTTTCCTCAGTTCTAAAATAATCTCTATGGACATATTTTAAAATGACATCAATAATTAAATGCCTAAAAGGCCTTTGTTGTTTGTCTGCACCACATTTGAATTTAAATAAAACAAACTTTTTTCCAGCTTTAATATTAAAGCCCTATTGGCTAAACACATTTTTTTTACTTGTTTTTTTTATTGGATAACTACAAAGTTTAACACATCCAGTGTTGAACAGAGGTCAGGATATTGCTGCAAGACTGGAGTGCAATTCAGGCTATGCTGCTTCACTCTGAAAAAATACAAGATGAAAACTTTAAAAAAAAAAAGACTTGAAAAATATACATCCAGGGAAAAAACAAAATCAATTTAAAAAAACCTTCCCAAACAATGTTGAGTGCATATATGCATTATATATTCATACATATGCTGAGTTACTGAGAAATTACATGTTTAATATATCCAAAAGGAAACAGGACAGCAGTATTTACAAAAATATTGTCACTATATCCAATAAATGATCATAGAGCTTTGGCAGATTTTCATACATCAATTAAAAAAAAAAACTTTTTCTATCTATTTCACTCATGGTCGAATATACAGATCTAATAAAATACATAATTTAGTTTTTCAATGTTTTTCGATAATAAAAGTGGAAACTAGCTAAAGGAATTGTATTATTTTATATGCTTTAAAAATGGGTCAATAAAAAAATGTTGGGAAAGACTGTTGGGTGATTTTCCTGAATTCTTCGAACATTTTTAAACAGAAGGACTAAGTGGACAATATGTATTAAATTATTTAAAACTCATCCAAAACAATTTAGAGAGATTATAATTCATACAGAGTATCACATGGATTATCTTCATAGTCAGTTCTTGATGAAATCGGTTCAAATTCCAATTGTTTTCTACCTCAATTTTAAAAATATGTTTAAGGAATCTGGGCTGTGATTGCAAACATGTTTTAAAAGCCACCCTGGGAAAGTCTTTATTTTCAAGGGTGGCATATAATTTTAATAAGTGAATAAATGACATCCCCAATCAAGGGCACTGTCACTAACACCTTGGTAAAATATTAGCAGAGAATGACAACCTCTGCTTAGCAATGATCAGATAGGAAATAAAAGATATATTATAAAAACAGCAAGGTCTAACACCACTATCACCATCTGGCATGATCTCAGCTTTATGTCCACTGATAAATCAAAGAGACACCAGTTGGCCCTAGTGTTTATATAGTTTCTTTTATATTGATTTCCCACCCCAGCCTCCCAGAATGAACCTTTCAGTTTCCTTTTCCCTCAATTCTAAAATACTAACATATCTGAATTTTTTAAAAAAAATTATTGAGGGATAACAACAATTGGTTTTCTAAAAGTACTTGCTGTCAGTCTGATGAAACCCACTGATCGTAGTGCTTAAGATGCTGAACTAGGTTCAGCAGAGACCCAGATTCTTCCCTGAGCAAGGAAATCAGCTGCGTGACCGTAAGTGAGCCACTCCTCCTTTGCTCAAACTGCATCAGACTCTACTACATGCTGGGTGAAAAACAAAACCTTTTGTCACATCATGCATTAATAAGCTTCACTGTAAGAACTAGGTGAGTAGAGTGCAAAAGGAGAAGACAAAACAACTAAACAGGACAAAAGCTAAGGAGAATTGCATCTGAGATGAAGTGCAAAAGGCAGAAGAGTTTGTTTCTGTTTAAGCACCAAGGACATCTTCCTTAATGATTTAGAAGTAGCTTTTGTTGAGATTTATTTCTTTGCTCTGGTTAACTGGAAAATTAAAACTCAGGTCTGTATGAAAAAGTATAGGGCAGCGGTGGCAACCCAGTGGCATGCAGAGCCATCTCTCCTGGCATGCAGAGCCATCGCCCGTTGCTCTTCCAGGTTTGGGCACACTGGCCAGCTGGTCTTGTGCACATGTGCAGGAAACCAGAAGATCATGTGATCCTTTGGTTTCCGGCACGCGGGTGCACTCCCACGCTCGCTTGCTCCTGTTTTTGGCACTTGGTGCCAAAAAGGTTCGCTACCTCTGGTATAGGGGATATGAAATTTGCATAAGAGTGTAGTGTACTACAATTCCATATTTAATTAATATTTTCACAGTTCATTTTATATCTTTGGAGTAGTTTTTTCTCTTACAATTCTCTCTGACCAAAATGATATAGCAAAATTGAAGAATAGCTCAACAGTACTTTACAGGAAGCAGATGAAGTTTTTTTTTTAAAATCACTGCTTTTTTTAATCTAAAGGAAACAATGGTGTAAGTATGCTCATAGCAAGTCCCAAACTGACATGCACCTTTTGTTTTATATGACTGTGAGGATTTATTATGAGATGTAAATTTTAAAGGTCTTTAAAAAATTACACAAGCCAAAAGAAAAATGCATGTTTTAAATTCATTTCTTTGAAATTTTTAATTATGTTGTGCCAAGAATGCCATTCTTAGATTCCTCTTCAAAGAAAAGTTTGTCAGTGTCTGGAGGAAAGAAAAGCTCATTAACTGGATGTCCAATGACCATACTTTTCTCTATGATCCCTTTTTTTCTAGGGCTCATGACAAAATTCATCCCCCCTTCCAAACTATCACTGAGGATATACGGTCAATAAGGGTAATACTGAAATTCTCCACTGGTTTGAAATTCAGTAGTACCATGTTTATACAGAATTCAATTATATGACAATTTTTAAATCAAGGTGGAAAAAACCCCACCAACCCTATTAAGTGAATTAATCTCCTTAAAATATCCTTATAAACCAAAGGAAACCAAGATACAACAGCTACAGTATGTGCAGATTAGCAGTTTGAAAAAGTAATGTAATTTAAAGAACAAAAAATGTCTGGATATACATTAGTCAATCTGGAAACCTAAGTTTCAACACTTGCATCCATCTAAGACCTAGAAAACCAAAAGTTGGATTCTAATTCCTTTTAAAGCCATTTGGTCAAACTATTGAGGGATTGTCACACTAATATCTTGGGAGCCTTCATCCTCCATCTCACTTATCAAAGCTTTTTAAGGGACATGTCCTCATGACATTAACTCACCCCAGCCTGCTCATTCATTTACACTCAATGACAAAGTGAAAACAGAATTTTATAAAAGTCTGTAAATTTAGTACATTTATTAAAAAGAAATGACTGAAATATCACAGTGTCATAAGTATTCAAACCCTTTGCAACAACACTTGAAATTTAGTTCCGGTGCCCCCCATTTCTGTTGATCTTTGCTGGCATGTTTCTACACCTTGGATGGAGTTGCCCTGTGGTAAATTAAATTGATTGGACATGATTTGGAAAGGCACATACTTCTCTATAGAAGTCATCACAGCTGACAATGCATACTGTAGCAGAGTACGCATTGAGGTGAAAGGAACTGCCTGCAATGTTCAGAGACAGCATTATTGCAAGACAAGGCTACAGTACAATTTCTGCTGCAGTGAAGGTTCCTAAAAGCATATGTAGTGACCTCTATAATTCTCAAGTGGAAGAAGTTTGACACAACCAGGCCCCTTCCAAGAGTTGGCCACCTGGTCAAACTGAGCAATTGGGGGAGAAGGGCCTTAGTAAGAAAGGTGACCAAGAACCCGATGGATCTCTGGAACTCTGTCTGAGTTCCAGAGATGCTGTAGGGAGATGGGACAAATTCCAGAAAGACAACCATCACTGCAGCCCTCCACCAACCTGGGCTTTATAGCAGAGTGGCTCCTCAATGCAAAACACATGAAAACTTGGAGTTTGCAAAAAAGCACTTGAAGGACTCTCAGGCTGTGAGGAACAAGATTCTGATGAAACCAAAACTGAATTTTTTGGCCTCAATTCTAAATGTTATGTCTGAAGGAAACCAGGCACTGCTCAGGACGTGACCAATATAATCTCAACAGTGAAGCATGGTGGTGGCAGCATTATCTTGGGGGTAATTTTCAGCAGCAGGGACTGGGAGACTGGTCAGGATTGAGGGAAAGCTGAATGAAGCAAAGTTCAGGACTACCTTCAATGAAAACCTATTCCACAGCACTCAGGATCCCAGATTGGGTTGAAGGCTCACTTTCCAATATGACAACAATCCTAAGCACACAGCCAAGATGACATAAGAGTGGCTTAGGGACAACTCTGAATGTCCTAGAGTGGTTCAGCCAGAGCCCTGACTTGAACCCAATTGAACATCTCTGGAGGGACCTGAAAATGGCTGTCCACCAATGGTCGCCATCCTACTTGATTGAGCTTGAGAGGATTTTCAAGGAAGAATGGCAGAAAACCCTCCAAACCAGGTGTGCAAAGTTTGTCAGATCATACCCCAAAAGACTCAAGACTGTAACTGCTGCCAAATCTGCTTCATCAAAGTATGAGTGAAGTATCTGAATGCTTACTGAATGCCAATGTGATATTACAGTTTTTTCTTTTTAATAATTTATAGACATTTCTAAAATTCTGTTTTCACTTTGTCATTATGGGGTACTGAGTGTAGATTAAAGAGAAAAAAATGAATTTCACCAACTTTAGAAGCAGGCTGCAGCATAACAAGATTGACAAAAGGTGAGAGGGGTCTGAATGCTTTTTGAATGCACTGTGTATTTTATTCTCCTCAATTACCAACTGTATGGAAAAAGATATTCTTTTGTCCCTACTTCAGACATATGGTTTTGAATTATACACCATTCCTTTGCTAGTGAAACCCAAGTAACTTACCTGTAAAGACTCCTCTTCTTTAATCAGTTCTTTATGTGGGAACAAATCCTTAGCTTGGATGTATTCAAGACTGGGGGGGCCTTCTTCACCCTAAAAACCACACAGAAAAACAAATGCTTAGAGATGCACATTACCTGTCAGAATATATAAAACATGTAATTCTTTATGAATTCCATCTTTTTACTCCATCTTTTTACAGTCACATAGTACTGTCTCATGGAATTTTTGATTCTGTATGACACATTGTATTTAGAGATAATAATTGATCAATACAAGCAGTCCTTGACTTACAACAGTTCACTTAGTGATGATTACGACACTGAAAAAAGTGACTTATGACCACTTTTCACACAATCGCTGCAGCATCCCCATGGCCATGTGATCAAAAGTCAGATGCTTGGCAACTGACTCATATTTATGATGGTTGTAGTGGCTCAGGGTCATGTGATCACCTTTTGTGATCTTTTGACAAACAAAGTCAACAGGGATGCCAGATTCATTTAATTGTGTTATTAACAATTGCAGTGATTCACATAACAACTGTGGCAAGAAAGGTCATAAAATGGGGCAAATTCACTTAATGTTTCACTTAACAACAGCAATGTTGGGCTCTGTTGTGGTTGTAAGTCAAGGACTACCTGTAGTTTCCCAGTGAATTTATATGAACGAGGGTGGATATGAATCAGAATTATTTTGTGTCCATCTACCTAACCACTATATCCACACTACTGTCACGTGCACAACCCAAATATAGTGTTGATATATTGTCTTGTATATATAAATTCTCCAGGCACCCAATATCCGTAAACATAATTTAATACTTTTACTAAACATTTTACAATAAACCAGTTTGGGATTAAAGGCAAACAAATATAACCATTCCTAATCAACTAGCAATTTCAACAGTATCCATTTGGCTCCTTCTTATAATTAACCGCCCAGTGCTAGCTTCACAAACACTCATAATGTGCAAAAATGACATAATAATAATAATAATATCAGCAGCCACAGCAGCAGCAACAACAACAATTTGTAAAAACAGAACTAAATTTCTTTAGCTTACAGTGGAACTATTTTGGTATTTCTATTTTACTACTGAAACTTCCGACCTAACCTCTATTTGAGGACAGGATCTTTTGATATTCCTTCAAATCTCAATATTGTTTCTGACCTAACATAGTCCACTACAATCTTCCAGCGATATTCTATTTTTAAAAAAATATTTTTATTATAATTTCAACAGCCATACCTTTATTAACACATTTAAATGATCCCATTCCAAGGATCTTTCAGAACTAATCACAAAAAAATTATTTTAATAATCATTATAAGCAACCCCCTCTGGGATTATATTCAAAATGATCATCTAATCCATATTCCTGTTTCCCATAATAATGAATCAAATGCATCTGAAAAGTCCACAATGGGCCCTGAAAGTAAAAATTATCAGTACTGTTAACAGCAAATCACACTTTCTCTGACTGTAAAGGTTTCATAAGGCTATAGAAAAGAGATTGGTGAGTCTAAATGGTTATTAAAGTGAGCTAGATATTTTGTGGATAGGTTCCTGTCACTTTTTCCAGTCTGGCAGAGATTTATCATCTTGATTTGTGCAAAGTAGGGGTTTTTAAAATTCTAAATAATAAAGTTTCCTTAACACTGCTCTTACCTACCAGGAAAGCCCTCAGGCAGCTTCTTAGGTAAGGCTGCATTTTTCTGTTTCAAATCATTTTTTTTTTTTTTAGTGTATGGAAGAAGCTCTTAAGTAAATAAGCTATAGGAGCTTTGCATGATTGGAAAATACTTCAAATTCTCAGAACTGGCCCCAGGATTAGCCTGCATATTTTTACATGATCATGATGGATAAAGATAGAGAATTTCTCTGCTCTTAAAACTGTTTGGAAGAAAAAGTAGACTATTAAAGGATAAATATCTGAGAAATCAAGGCAATACACGTATTTGCAAATCATATTACCTAGCTCTAAATTCTATGGATTTTCTTATAAAGCCTAGTACTTTTTCTTAGAAAATGTTAAGAAGAAAATGGATTTAATCCTAGATTTTGTTGAAAGGACCAGCATTGAACTTTAACTGCATATGTACTACACTGAAGAGGCCCAGTTTCATGTTTAGGGAGGGAAGTAGGACAAGGAAAATGTCTGCCTAAAAACTTGAGCAGAAATATTGAAGCAGATGGATTATTATCTGGTATAAAGTAGTTCTGTATGAAATTTCATCCTGAAATATGTTCCTGATGTAGATCATGGCTGATATAGGTAGTCCAATAATCTGAAATGTTCCTATATTCATGTATGTATTCCATTTTTCTTCACCAGATATAAGATTTTCATTGCCAGGTTTAACTGCTATCACTAAGAGCAGCATTAAACCAGCTTTATTAAAATACTGTAAAGTGAAGTAAAATAATAAATCAAGTGCACAGAGTAAAAAATAGTAAAACTTTTGTGGAGCTAGCATAAAATGTTAGCTCATAATAGATACAAATATTTCCATTTGAAACGGGTGTGTGTGTGTGTGTGTGTGCTATTTTCTGAAGTTGGTACCTGAATTTATTTATACTTATTTATCGTATCTGATAACTACCTATCTCCCTCACATAGGACTCTGGACAGTGTACAATAAAATATTAAAAGCATAAAAACAGTATATAAAAGTTAAAAGAAGGAAAAATGTTAAAATTAATGAAATTGGGGGGGTGTGGGGGTTCAGAGCACTAACCAGCCCTACAGTGATGTGCTCCTTTGTGTGCCCCAAGAAAGCATGTGTTTTTATGCCTTCCTTGAAGGCCAAGAGAGTAAAATTGATTAGTGGTAGAGCAGGAGTTGCTTCCTGCTAATCCAGTAATCACTTCTGCCCTCAGACATTGATAAAAGTTTATCTAAATATGCTTTTTAAAAAATCTCTTGAAAATGATACAACCTTTCCCTTGAAATTCAACACTAAAACACCCGTGTACATAATTAATTCCAAATATTTCACAAATAGGGTTTTTTTGTTCACATTAATATTTCACAATATCAATAAATTCACATTTTATTAAGAAATATTAGCCATTTGAAACCGAGGAAAAAAGTCAGGTGACTGACAAAACAAAAATCAGGAAGAAAGCTGCTTTCGCTAACATCTAGTTAAAATGTAAGGCAGCGATACATATTAAACAACTAATTAATTCTAGTCAAAAGTTATTTCTCCTATAAATAACCATCTGATATATCTTGCATGCTGCTTGTGCAAACATAAGACACACAGTAGGTCAGGTTGCAACGAATGTGATTCAAGATCATCTAACTCACGGTAGAAACACTCCATTAGCATAATGGAGTTGGGTGTGTGTTGTGTATTAGATCTCAACATCTTGATTGATCATGATTTTAAAATACAAGTCCCTGATATACAAATGGATAGATGCAAAGGCCAAGTACTTTATTCTTATCATTCCCAATGACATTTTAATATTAGGAGACAGGCAGACAGACAGATATGCTTAGAAACATCCCCTCATATAGAATGAAACTGCTAAACTATTCTTAATCTGCAACTATGTGTGCTCATACACACTTTATCATATGGGTCCTGGAAATACAAACATTGTGTACTGTGCCAAAGCTACTACACAGATATACACACACACACCCCTTCATAGATACCTGATGTCACTTTTCTCTCATCTAAATATGTACTCAATACTTTTTTTCCCATAGATAGCACAGGTTTTCAGATCGTAATTAAATTAAACCTCAGAGCCCTGTGACACCATTCACATTTCTCCATTATATTTCCCAACCCTACTACTTAACAGTAAATGAAACTAAACTGGCCTCCCATTTAGGCGCTAACCAGATCTAGACCTATAAAACTCCAGACCACACCTCCAGGAAAATCTCAGGAAAAAATCAGTCTTTTGCATCCATTCCCTTTTATTAACCTGTGTATATAGCACTCTTACTAATTATTGTGACAACTGGACAGAGTGAATCATACAATTTCTGTCGTCCTTTTAACATTTGTGCCTGCTCTGTCACTGAACAAATGTTTCCCTGTGGTTGCCCATTTAAACCTCTTTCAGACATATTAGCAATGGATAGGTTCTGTGTATCTTGGGCACCAACACAATATCATCAAAGCTAGGATCAGGACAACTTTTCACCTGTATGACATTGTAAACACCTAACTAACCTTGAGAACCCTTATGCCTCCCAGCAAACATTCCCATGACTTGTCCAACAAACTCATGTTTTCAGATAAGTTTTATTCTTATTATGCTTCTTCCTCAAGTTTTTTTTTCTCAGCAGGTTCAAGTCAGAATCCTAGCAGGATGTACTCAGGAGGCCAGAGGTTAGCAGAGCACCATGCTGAGTAACTGTTCTGAGAAATGCTGCCAAATGCTGCCTACCTTAAGAGGCCAGCTTCAACTGGTATGAAGTGGGTATGAACTATGAAGCAGAGTGCTTTCCATCTTCCCTTATATCATAAAAGGATTTAATACATGCTAGCAAACACAACGGGGAATTCTAATAGGAAGACCAGTAAACCTAAGCCATTTCTTTGACAGCCACAGTAGGGTGGCTATGATTCAATGAAGCACAAAGCAGCCAGAAAGTGGGCATCACAGCTTCTGTAGGTGAATGTGAACCTGTTCTCAGCAGGCCAACATCAACATACTGGAATACACCGATGCCCTAGATTATGAAAACCAAACTTCTCCTTGTACGTTTTCCTCAGACAGTTTTCTTCAGTGAGATCACTGGAATAAAACCGGCACCCCCAACTGGAACCTCTAAGGTCCAGGTGAAGATAAGGTGCACATTCTGGGAATTATTCAAAAACAGAACTAGGATATCAACAAGAAGCACATACAATTAAGATAAGGAAGAAGAATGGGGAAGAAGAGCCACTCCCCAAGCATTAGGGAGAGCTGTAAAAAGGGCCAGATGTCTCCAGGCAGACAGTACGTTTTCCTCCTGGCTCCGCCGCTCCACCCCCCCACCCCCAAAATATCAAATGCAGAGAGAAATGCAGACTGAGAAGCAGCCTTGCATGCAGTCAGTAGGGAGAAGAAAAGGGTGGGAAACAGGGAACCTACTTACAAAGCAGTTCAGCATGGAACAGGAGACGCGGCCCGGCAGAGTCATGGTCGTTTCCAAAGCAGCTTGCTGTGCCTGGGGCATGCGAGTGGCATTGCTTCCCCCTGCCCTTTGGCATCAATGGCTCAGACAGACGGACTGTGAGAAAAGCAACCTCCTAAGCACGGCTACAGCATCCCTGTCGCCAGAGACGGGAGCAGGTGTGCTGGCTGCTTCAGCAGCTGCCGACAATGGAGGGGAGAGAAAGGCGGGAGAAGGAGAAGGAAGAGAGACTCCACCTCCCTCTGATGAAACCAAGATGAAGCTGTGCCATGCTAGGGGTTCCCTGAGAGCAAACACAGAAGATGGAGTCATCACTTCAGCCTATGAGGAGAATTCATGGCTCTGCAATTTTCATTGTCCTCTATCGTGGGGCTACAGCACAAGACTGCTTGGTATGCAGCTTAGCAGCCAGGCAGCATGTGCAGGAATGTCTGGGAACAATAGCAGCCGCCGCCTAGCCCAGTATATTACAGCAAGGAAAAGAAGCAGTATGGATTCGGCTTGGTGCTTGGATTCACAAAGTAAGGATGGGAATCCTGCTGGCAGAACCCTGCCAGAGGGACACCGGATCTGCCAGCTCTGCTGCATAGCTAGCTAGGCCTGCAATCTCCTCTGGCTATGTGTCAAAGAATATACAGCTGACTTCTCAGAAACATCCCCGGTTCACAGAAAATCTGACACAATCAGGCAACCACTGTACACTGTACACAAATTGTATATTTTCACTTTCCTTTTCAACATGTCCTTTGACCTATAGCTAAAGCTTTTCTGGGACATACATTTAATAGACAAAATTAATTTTAAAATATCATAATGCCCAACTTTTACTCTAAACTGGCTTTCAAAAGCTATACCTGTGGTAGGTAGAGGGGAGGGATTTCTTTGGGTTTGTTACAAACTCCCAGGCAAACCTACAGAATCACGAAAGGACTACCAAGGTGATCTAAATCAATCCCCTCATAATACAAAAAAATCCATCCTTGTATCACAGTTGAGAGGTGGTCTGTCTGAAAATTCTAATTAAATAAAAAATACAGGAAGAAGTCCACCACTTCTGAAGACCAAGAGAAACTGCCAATATACATAGCCATCACGTTATTCCTTTTCAAGGTAAGCAACACTGTGCATAGAAAAGGAGGAAGAAATAACAAGCCAAATAATTTAAAAATAAATTTACAATTTTTCTATGCCTCCATCCTTGAGAATTCCAAATAGTTTACAGATGTTAAAATAACAAAACAAAAATACAGTTTACTTTTCAACAAAAGATCAGGCAGTAAAACACACCCACACACACACACATACACACACACACACACACACACACACAAATGCACACACATTGACATAAATAATACATATGTACATATATATTTACAAATCTACTGTAAATCTACCATCGCTCCCAAAAGCCTTCTGGAAAAATCAAGTTTTCAAAAGTTAATTTTTAAATTTACATGAATCTCATTAGCTATAGTTCTTTATACATTTCATATCTTTCCTTTGTATGGTTCACTTTTGTATTCAATCCTTATTCTTTCAGCACTCATTCATTCCTAACCATATCTTTCCTTTAAGTATCACAGACACTTAAATTTCCCATTGCATACAACTTACTGTTTGTCTTAACATTCAGTAAGGACTACCACATAACAAAGTTGGAGGAAGAATTTCCTTACACACAACCATTTTCATTCGTTTAGGCATTTATTCCTTGGAAGAGAACAAAATTTACTCACTACTTTTCAATCATAGTTTGCATGTCTTAAAATTCTTTATCCATTTTTTCCATCTTCTAAACATTTTACCAAAACACTCAAATTCATTCATTTGCTTTAGATTTTCATCATTTATATATAATTTGCAATTGTTCATTCTATCTTTTGTAGGTAAGTAATTTGTTCTTTGATCAATTAATTTTTAGATCCATCTCCCTTGTGCTATCAAACTATTGAACTTTCATTGTAAATCATTCAGGTGTTCCCACAGCAAGTGTCTCAGCTACACATAATAATACACATATATCCTCAACCATAACACTACTAAGATCACTAAGAACATTTCTTATTCTTTTATCCACAAATATACTAAACAATTAGGAGAACTATTTGGCTTAAAAATAAACCTGAAAAAGAACCAGATTATGTGTAATAAATTCATCAAAGAAAGAAAAAAAATTATATCTGAAGAAGAACTAGACATAGTAGACCACTAGATATACCTTGGCCAACAAGTCTCCATGGAAGGCAATACAATAAAGGAAATTGAATGGCATGTTAAATGTGGTTGGCAGGCATTCAGCAAGCTAAGCATAATTTTCAAGAACAACCTCCCCCTATGCCTGAAGAGTTTTCGATCAGTGCTTGCTACATGCTCTAACATATGCTGGTGAAACATGGACACTACAATCGATACAAAAGCTACGAGTGGTGCAAAGAGCCATGGAAAGGTACATGCTCGGCATTACAAGACAAGATAGAAAGACCTGTATGTGGATTAGTAAAGGTAAAGGTTCCCCTCGCACATATGTGCTAGTCGTTCCCAACTCTAGGGGGCGGTGCTCATCTCCGTTTCCA